>CAKXYN010000357.1:0-290398 GCA_935064755.1 Tragelaphus eurycerus | reverse complement strand
GAATGCAATTGTGCAGTAGTTTGAACATTATTTAGCATAGCCTCTCTTTGGGATGGTATAAAAGCCATTAAGGACAGAGTATAGAAACAATATGCTCTGAAGGAACAGACAGAAACCTAAATAGAAATGATCTCTACTGGGTTTTTAACCTGCTAAAGCAGAAATCCAAGTGTCCGTCCCAGATGACACTGTTTCAGGCAGCACAGGGCTGACTTCAGGGATGTCCTGGGAGAATCAGACCAGTAGCAATGAAGGAAGATGTGGATTTTGACTACAACACACATGAGTTCATGGCTTCTCCAAGTGCTCTCCATCCCAGAGTTTAGCCCCCATCTCCCCTGGGCTCCCCCAGCATCCCAGGAAAGCCTGTATTATGGTACCTACTGCTCTCTCCAGTAATTACTTGTGTATTTACCTCCCTGATAGACTGTGGCTTCTATAGGGCAGAAACTAAGCTTTATTCATCCCTGAAGGGGAGTAGGGGCCTTACTTCATGTTTGATGAATGAATACTGGAAAGAGAAGTGTCTCCTACAACACAGATCTGACCAACAGCTAAGATGTTCTGGGTCATGTGATCCATGCTTAAGTTCAGTGGAAAAAAAGAGTGTGGGGACAGCAGAGAGGAGGTTGTGTCTGGGGACCACCCACTTGAGGGCTCCCTATGGAGCAGGCACTGAACAGGGTGCAGGGGAAAAACAATCCCTGACCACCAGGCTTTCATCACCTAGAGGAGGAGAAAGACAGTTTAGCAACACCTACACCACGTGCCAAGAAGGGTCATTCCAGGAGGACCCCTTAGGACACTAACCAAGCTGGGCAAGAACACTGCTGCCATGTATTATTAGAGAAACAAAGCTCTCATTTATGAAACAATACATATAATTACATTGAGGTTGCACACAGAGAAGTGAAAGTTGGATAAATAGAACCTTTGCCTTACATCCTCAACAGAACCCTGGCTGACACCAAAGCCTGGCACCTGGTATCCCAGTAAGCTGAACCCAGTGAGAAGAACAGGAAATGGAAGAGGATCCCTTAGGGGCAGCTCACCTGGTCAAACCTGTTCACATCATTGGACAGCAGGTTGACTATCTGGCCTGTGGTGGTCTTCCTCATGGCCGAGCTACTCAGGCGAAGTGCCTGAAATGAGAGAGGGAGACAGAGATCCGGATTCCTCAGGTGATACCAAGTCATCTTAGAACATAACACAATGGAGCATGTGTTCCAGGGGTCTTGAGTGGTGTCAGCAGGATCAGGATGACCCCTGACAGCAGGGCTCTAGGGACCCTTGTTCAGCTTCTAACTCCTCAGTGTGGCAGCAGCCCCAACCACAAGGACAGCAAAGGGAGGAGCAGGAGGTGAAAGCAAAATCCACCCCCTGCCTCAGTGAACTTGCACCTGTCTGAAGGTTAAAGGGTGTAGGTTTAGACTTAGGAGCCAACTAAGTAATTTTTAGCCAAATTGGATGAGACTGGAGAGGTTGCCTTAGGAAAGAAATTTGGAGACTTGGATTCAATCATTCATCCTGTGGGTGACAATATTTAAACACTTTGGGCTTAGTTTCCTCATTCTGAAATGAGCAAGTATGATGTTCAAAACACTGTTCCTGTGAGGAAACTGTGGTCTTGATGCCAGTCTGCTGATTTTACAAAATACACAACCCATGTTGCTCAATACCTTTATTTAGTAAGAAAAATGCCATAGAGGTCTGAGGAAGCTGAAAAGACACCAGGAGCTGCTTCAGCAGACCACCAACTAGAGCCACTGATCCAAACAAAATGTCATACTTCATAAGAAACTTTTTCTTTACTCCTCAAGTTAAAGAAGAAAACAATGATCAAGTGAGAGGGTAAAATGATATAGCTACAATAGAAGAGAATATGGAAGTTCCTCAAAAATTAAACATGACATTAGCATACAATACAGCAATTACACTACTAAGGATACATTCAAGAAAACTAAAAACACAAACTTGAACAGACAATTTGTACGCTCATATTCACAGCAGCGATGTTCACAATAGTTAAAAGGTGGAAACAACTGTCCATTGACAGATGAGCAAATACACAGGATGTTGCATAGATCTATAATGGAATATTAATTATTGAGCCTTAAAAAGGAATTAAGTTCTGACACCTGCCACAACATGGATGAACCTTGAAGGCATCATGCTACAGAGCATAAGCCTCACACAAAATGACAAACACTGTATGATTACACTTACATGAAGTACTAAAGTACTCAAATTCACAGAGATAAGAAGTAGAATGGTGCTGGGTGCAGGGAGAGTGGCTGGGGAGTTAGTGTTTAATGGATGCAGAGGTTCAGTTTGGGACAATAACGCTGTATATGAGACAGCAAAAGAGACATTGATGTATAGAACAGTCTTTTGGACTCTTAGGGAGAGGGAGAGGGTGGGATGATTTGGGAGAATGGCATTGAAACATGTATAATATCATATGTGAAACGAGTTGCCAGTCCAGGTTCGATGCACGATACTGGATGCTTGGGCCTGGTGCACTGGGACAACCCAGAGGGATGGTATGGGGAGGGAGGAGGGTTCAGGATGGGGAACACATGTATACCTGTGGTGGATTCATTTTGATATATGGGAAAACTAATACAATATTGTAAAGTTAAAAAATAAAAGAAAAAGTTCCAGAGATGAATAATGGTGATAGCTGCACAACAATGTGAGTGTACCTAATATCACTAAATGCTGTACTTAAAAGTAGTGAAAATGGTCAACTTTACACTGGGAGTATTTTACCACCACCATCACAACAACAAAAACAATGATCAAAAGCCAAAGGTAATTTTACCAAAGCTGTGGAAATGTATCAATCAATAAATGGCAGGTCATTTTTATATATAATACCTTCTTCACATTCAAAATTCAGCTGTAAAGAGCACAAAATGCTGAATGGGCCATTTTAGGAGTGGAACATGTGCAACCTTAAAGACCTGCTGGAGACCTGCCCCAGCCTGGAATCCATGGTCAGAACAAACTATTGCTATGGGCTTAGCAGCCACTCCATTTCTAATACCCAATCTGATTCATCCCCAGGACCAGGGATCAGGAGGTGGGTCTGAGCATGAACCACAGAAGTTCAGAGGGGCCTTTCAGAGCTGCTCGGCAGCACCAGCTGTGCCCTAAAGAATCAGCCCACCTGTAACCTGAAAAGAAGTGTCTTGTTTCTGCACCCCAGCAGGACTCTAGATGCAAGGCTCTGCATGAGGAAATTTGTATTTTCCACGGTTCTGGAATTTCAATTTATGTCTATGTTATAATTCCCATAATTCTTGACTTCATATAGGGCCAACATTTAGGTAAAATCAAGGCAGTAAATGAACTTCTTGGGAGATATATACATTCATATAAGCCAGGGTGCCAGGTCAGATCACATTTCCCAAAGGCAAGATTCCAAAGTGTGGTGGGAAGAGTAAGAAACACAGGTAGACAATGACTCACCTTTGCAGCCAAGACTGAGCTTTCACTAAACCATGACCTCACACCTAACTTAAGGTTTCACAACACGGTTCAGGGAAAATTTCACAACTATTATGAGAGTTAAGTATGATCTGGAAAGACAAACATTTAGCCAATTTGTGGGGAAATCTGAGTATTCATCTCCTAAATGGTTAAAGATGTAACAAATTACAAAGATGATGATAAATGACAGTGAAGACCTCTGACTGCAGTTTGTGGGCACAGCTGCAATTTCCAGATCACCCAGAAGGAAAGCAGCTCAGATGCTGCTGTCAGACAAGACAGCGAGATGCCAGGTCCCCAGTTTCACACAATCCTGAAAAGTACAAGACTCTGCTCAAGGAAAGGTGAGGAGAAGACATCTCATTTTCTGCTGAAAAAAGTATTCTGAAGAAGCAGAAGCTCTAGACAAGCAGCAGCCAGGTAAAAGAAGCAATATTTTCAATTTAAGCTGTTTGGTTTTATCTTTCAATGAGGACTTTATTTATTAATAAAAATTGCATATGTTTAAGGTTACAACATGATACTTTGGTATAAATACACACTGGGAAATGATTACTGTAGTAAAACCACTTAAAGTATCCACTACCTAATATAGTTATCCTATTTAACATGTGTGGTGAGAACATTCAAGATCTACTCTCTTTGAAAATTTCGAGGATACAATACATTCAAATAAGGATTTTTTTTTTTTAAGCAGTCTAAGGCAAAGACATATCCAGGATCAAGTTTATACAGAGCCCTTCAGCTCCTGACACTGATATATCTGTGGCAATACCTTTGTAAAGATACCTGAAAGCCTTACTCTTTTTACACTAGTTTAGACAAGGGTAAACTATGGAATAATTTCATGGAATTTCTCAAAACAAAATCACTAAACACATTAAATCAGTTTTTATTAAAACTGCTACAATGCATACTAAAAATAAAAGGAAATATTATATTAAAATAATTTAAATGAAGAGCAACAAATTCTCTCTAGAATTAATAAAACAATGTAAAATTTCAAGTTTCATCTCAAATATCCTATTTTCTTTCATACCATTAACAAAAACTATTCATAAAATATAAGGAGTGAGTCTATATTTAGCATGAATTCTTTATTTTTCTCTACCAAACATAATTTTATTGAATATAATTAGATGGATCTTTTAAAATTAGAATCATTCCCTTTATCAAATATATTCTCTGCTCTTAGATATAGTTTTATAGATCCAATCTCTGAAGCTCACTTTTAAATACAAATTTGATGTACCTGAAGGTATTAATGAACGACAACAAAAAATTTCCATAAACAGCACTATGGGATTTGGGCATGAAGACATTGAAAATCAACTTGATACTTTTAATACTTATACTTGAATATTACTTTAATATTTTACAGTAGAAATTTAGTGGTTATTATGTGACAGCCTATGACTAAAAGTTGTCAAGGACAGCCCACACGTGATCTCAAAAGAAAACTTTTCATTATTTATTGATAAAGTTTGCTTCAACAACAAACTTGGCTTGATGCAAAAGCAAGCCGCTCTAGGAAGGTGTAAACGATCCCAGTTACAACATTTGTAATTTACAGAGAACTTTCCCCAAATGTTCCTGATCCCTCAAGAGAGGAACACACCGTGGTACCGAGCAACACTTACCTTGCCGTAGATCATATGGCACAGGGCTACTCTCAGCCTCATCCCCACGCGCTGCATGTGGTAGAAGTACAAGTGGTGCAGAACGGCCCACAAGAGCACGCAGGCGCTCAGCCCTGCCGCGTAGGCGTAGGCTTCGTGCAAAGCGGCAGAATTGGCAGGATCATAGTTTTCAACATAACTAATCATTTTCCCCAAAAATATGGGTTGAACTACTCTGGTGCCTTCCTAAAAGAAAAAAGCCTTAATTAGAAATGTCAGTTTTTCTTTACACAAGATTTACTTTTATCATTCAGTTCAGTTCAGTTGCTCAGTCGTGTCTGATTCTTTGCAACCCCATGAATCGCAGCAGGCCAGGCCTCCCTGTCCATCACCAACTCCCAGAGTTCACTCAGACTCACATCCATTAAATCAGTGATGCCATCCAGCCATCTCATCCTCTGTCATCCCCTTCTCCTCCTGCCCTCAATCCCTCCCAGCATCATAGTCCTTTACAATGAGTCAACTCTTAACATGACGTGGCCAAAGTACTGAAGTTTCAGCTTCACCATCATTCTCTCCAAAGAAATCCCAGGGCTGATCTCCTTCAGGATGGACTGGTTGGATCTCCTTGCAGCCCAAGGGACTCTCAAGAGTCTTCTCCAATACCATAGTTCAAAAGCATCAATTCTTCAGCGTTCAGCCCTCTTAACGGTCCAAATCCGACATCCATACATGACCACTGGAAAAACTATAGCCTTGACTAGATGGACCTTTGTTGGCAAAGTAATGTCTCTGTTTTTAAATATGCTGTCTAGGTTGGCCATAACTTTTCTTCCAAGGAATAAGCATATTTTAATTTCATGGCTGCAGTCCACTTTTATCATTAGCATGTTTAAATACATTTTGACAAAATGCTACATTTGTGACTAATTTAAAAGAAAAATATGCAGATTTATTATCTCCTATAAGACAAACAGGCAACAGTTTAACCTTAAGGCAAAATTTTCCATTCAAACGTAGTAAAGCCTTAGTACATTGTGCTTAGCACACCGTGGATGCTCAACAAATATCACAAACAGGCTCAATACCAACTGAGCCTTAAGATGAATAAAGAAAAAGGTGGCAGAAGAAGAGGAAGAAATCTGCTTCCACAGGAACAAGCCTGCTGGCAGCCTGCCCCTGTCCCCCATGCTCTCAATGTCCCAGCCCAGTAGAAAGTCAATGTGGTTCACATTTGGGAGACACGCTTTCATCACCTTCTTCATGAATCCTTATGAACTGACACACTGGCACAAACACATCCACTCTTTTCTACCCCAGACTCCACAAACAGATCCAGGGAATGAAAACAAGCTTTGGCAGGAGTACCACAAAGAAACCAGGTTTGGCAGCTCTGCAGGCTCTCAGCTCCAGAGAGAACTGCCTCACAATGTCTCTACCCTCTAGAAATTGGAATGTTCCTTGGAGTAAAAAATTAAACATGGTGGAGGCCAAGCTAAAAAATCATGTCTTCCGTAGTTCTTGATCCACCATCCACTGAAGTTGGTGGTTTGGAAGAAATGTTACCAATCCTCCCTTCCCCAAGGCCTAAACCAATTGACTCAGGGTGCACTGAGGCTTCCACCCTGAGTAAGGCTTGGGGAAGCAAGCTTCTTTCCCAAAGAAAAAGGCAAAGGAACAGCATCACCTACCCACCCTGCCAAACAGCCACTCCACCTCACAACCTACTTCCTCTCTCTAGTCACCCCTTGAAGGTCCCCTTCTTCCTAGGACTCCTTCTTCACCATCAAGGAAAATCATTCAACAAATCCAAGTTACCTAAACACCCTGGGCCGCAATATCATTTCCTCCAGAGACTGCTCAAAAGACAAAATGTTAAAAGTTTGGAAGTCTTTCAGGAACAGGGCTTTTCCTTTTTTGGCAATCCCGCATTACTAACACAGACAGGTTAACCTTTGCTTACCTGACAGGTATGCTTTGATAGATCTCTTCTGTCTGTCTGAAGCTGAGGAATACACACACAAGAGGAGGAAGGAGAATCCATAACACCAAACACCAAAAAACAAACAAACAAACAAAAAACAAGCATTTTCTGCTCAGCCAACCAGTGCTTGATCAGGATATTTATCAAAAGATGTCACCATCCCTCACATAGGGTTCTCATTAAACCTTAACATTCCTGTCTTGTTCTACCAAATGGACACATGCTCACACACACATTAACAGGCTGCATCAACTGCCTCTCCCTCCATGAAGTCATGGAAATTTTTCTGGGCTCCAAAATCACTGCAGATGGTGACTGCAGCCATGAAATTAAAAGACGCTTACTCCTTGGAAGGAAAGTTATGACCAACCTAGATAGCATATTCAAAAGCAGAGACATCACTTTGCCAACAAAGGTTCGCCTAGTCAAGGCTATGGTCTTTCCTGTGGTCATGTATGGATGTGAGAGCTGGACTGTGAAGAAGGCTGAGCGCCGAAGAATTGATGCTTTTGAACTGTGGTGTTGGAGAAGACTCTTGAGAGTCCCTTGGACTGCAAGGAGATCCAACCAGTCCATTCTGAAGGAGATCAGCCCTGCAATTTCTTTGGAAGGAATGATGCTAAAGCTGAAACTCCAGTATTTTGGCCACCTCATGCAAAGAGTTGACTCATTGGAGAAGACTCTGATGCTGGGAGGGATTGGGGGCAGGAGGAAAAGGGGACGACAGAGGATGAGATGGCTGGATGGCATCACTGACTGAATGAATGTGAGTCTGAGTGACCTCCGAGAGCTGGTGATGGATAGGGAGGCCTGGCGTGCTGCAGTTCATGGGGTCGCAAAGAGTCGGACACGACTGAGCGACTGATCTGATCTGATAGAGGATAAAGGGAACACTATTTAGCTGAAGAAGTGTGAGTAAGATGATCAAACCTGAGTAAAATGTAACTGATACATTTCCACCATGTCCTGTCATCCATCCCAAGAGGCACAGAGAGCTCTTGGAAGAGTCCCTCACACAGTGGATTGTCAAACACACTGTTTACAGTTTCCTGAGATGGAAATGTGGAGGCTCACACAGAGAAGCAAGAACATCAAACTGTACACACGGGCAGTCCCAGCCCAGGTACCGCCAAGGGCAGTCCAGTGCTGGAGCCACAACCCACCAGAAGCCCAGCAGTAATATCTGCCATCCAAAACTTTCCTGAAATTTATGTTTCTATTTGGGAAACACTGTTGCCTGTTACTCAGCTCTTCATTTGAGCCTAACATCCTTGTAATTACAGGAGAAATAAGAGTAATAGCACTCACCAAAGATAATATGGATAAATTCAATAAATCCAGCAAACAGGAGTGTAAATAAAGGCAGGTCATTACTGCCTAAGCACATCTGGAGGTTTTCACTAAGAAATGATATTTAATAACCTAGTTGAGGGACTCCCTTGGTGGTCCTTTAGCTAAGACTCCACACTCTCAATGTAGGGAAACTCGGTTCAATCCCTGGTCAGGGAAGTAGATCCAACATGCAGAAACTAGGACTCGGCACAGCCAAATAAATCAATATTAACAAAACAAAACCAAAAAACAGTTGGAGAAATAGCCTCAATAAGGTATAATGCCACTTCATGGCTCATATCTTCCACTCATCTATGAATTATTTTTATTCTTGATAATGATTATTATTTAATTGGGATAGAAAATTTCTTATCTTTCAAAAAGATAACAAAGGATTTCAAACATGAACTATTACTTATGCAATTTGGGGGGAGAGTCATTTATTATTTTGGGACTTTCTCCAATGGCTCAATGGTAAGGAATCCATCTCAGTGCAGGAGTCACAGGAAATGCAGCTTGAATCCGTGAGTTGAGAAGATCCTCTGAAGGAGGAAATGGCAACCCACTCCAGGATTCTTGCCAGGATAACCCTATGGACAGAGAAGCCTGGCGGGCTACAGTCCCTGGGGTCACAAAGAGTCGGACACGACTGAGTGACAGAGCACACACGCACAACTCTGCCTCCAGCAGGGAGCCGTCACGGCAATTCAGAGAAGTGATGAAAGGTATAACATACAAGGAATTTCCATTCTGGCATAAGTTGCAACTATGGAAAACAGAATATTGATATTATGCTCTATATGAAAAATAGCAACAAGTAAAAAACTATTTTCCAGTAATTTCTCTCAAAAAGAAAAAATAGAAAGCAAAATAATGAATAGCACAAAATTGTAAAAACAAAACCCTAAGTACATATAGAGAGTAAGAAGACACATATTAAATATGATTCTTCAAAGCCTCCAGAACACACAGGGCACAAGTGACTGAGGCCATCAAAGGCAGACTGAGTAAACCCATCCCCTCCACACACAACGAAAGGTTAGAGATGGAGAGTCGTTTAACAGGACACCTGGCAGCAGCATTTGCAATCTGTGAGTGTTTCCATTTCTGACATTTGCTAAAACTGCCTGAGGCAAACCAGGCAAAAGTTTGTCCAGCTACCAGATTAACTCCTGCATATGCTCAATGCTCTAGTCCAAGTATTAACTCCAAATGAAACAGTGGTGTGAATCCCCAGACCGAATTTCAGAAGACTCTGCTTGCCTTGGAGAATCTCTCAGAGAGGCAAGGAGTGGCTATGGCTCACCCTGGAGACACAGACACTGGTGGCAGCCATTCCTGGGAGCTGCCCCAACCACGTGTACACTGGTGTGGGCAGACACCACCAAGGAATTCTCTCATCTGTACATTCCTGATTCTCACCGTCAACTAAAAAGAAGTAAAACAACTGAGAAAATATTCATTATCAATCATGAAGCTAAATGAATTAAAATTTTCTTGATAAGCAAGAACAAGTTCAAACACTGTCCCTTAAACCTTCCCTCTCTGACATCAATCTATTACCACATGTATATTCTTTCCATAAACCAATTGAGAATAGAGTTCTTATTCTTTCACAAGAATTCTTCACAGCTCTGAAATCACAAAGGATCTTTAAAAGAGCTGAGTTTAATACCACAACATACATTATTCAGGATTATCTGAGAGTCTCAGTCTCTGAGGCAGACTTTTTATTTTGGCCACAGCCTGTGGCATGCAGAATCATAGTTCCCAGTCCAGGGATCAAAACCCCTCATATCTACATTGGGGGCATGGAGTCTTAACCACCAGACTGCCAGGGAAGCTGGTGGTAGCCATTTCTTGATAGAGTTCTTGGTATTCAGCCTCCTGAAAGCACCTGATATTGGGTCCCACATTTTGCTTCTTAGGATAACTTCTTGCAGGGTTTGGTTATAAACTAGAAATTCTGCAGTGGATAGAATTCCTCCTCCAAGTTAAGGTACTTGAAACATTTCTCACCCAATTTCCCCACATCTCATTCATGGAAATAAACACACAAAAATAGAAGCAAGGTAACAAAGAAAAACACTTGAGTGAAACATGTAAGCAGAAAAGAGTGAGCTTGTAGGGAAAAATGGAACAGGCAGTTAATCTTTAGAACTGGGGGTGTTCTAAAGTAGAGTTGAGAAAAATCCAGAGATGAGGAGAAAAAGCAGTGAATCTGAGAAATCATACCCACCAGCATTCTAGATATCCTAGCCTTCACTCCTCTTTTACACAGTGGTCTTCATCCTGACTGCACCTTAGCATCACCTGGGTGGGGATAAGGGCACTCTGATGCCTGAGGCCCAGCCTCCAGAAACTGGTTTAGGTTCACCTGATTGGGGTGGAGCCTGAAGTTTCCTCTCCCTGGAAGACTCTGGATGCAGAAACTAACCCCAGGTAAGCATCTGCTAACCTCCACTCTTGCACTGTTTTTGCATCTGAGCCTGGAATGGCTACAGACCTGCTATGAAGGAGTTACAATAATCACAAAGAGTTTTAACCATAGTCCCATGACACATTTCATGCTTCCATAAAAATCCTTATAAACCCAAGTCCAGAGATTACAGCATTGAAATTAATTTTCATTCTGCACAGTAGGAAAACTAAAATTTCAGATAAAACTATATTTAAAAAACATTAATAAACAGATGAGTTTATTAATGTTTATTAAAATTAGCCTGGAAAGTTATCTCTAAAAGGAGAAGGAGAATTAGGATAGAGCTAACAAGGATATCAGCCTTCTTTAAAAGTAGCCTTGTCTTGATTTTGGAATCATGAAAACATTATACAGAATTATAATTATAAAAGAACTAATTTTTTTAAAGCAATTCCTAAAATTTCAGAGTAAATTTAAATAAAATATATCTTGATGTATAGTAAAAGCAATACAATATTGTAAAGTTAAGCAAAATAAAAAAATTAAATAAAATCTTTTCTAAAGAAAAAATAAATAAATAAATAAAACTACCTAAATATCTACCTATCCTGTTGGTTCAAAGAGCCATACTTCAAAGAGCAATAGTTAAAAAAGAACTATTAAAAGTGATTTTAAACAAAACAATTTGAAAACACATTCTCTGCGTGATACACCCACGTGAAGACAGTATGAACTGCCAAAAGATAAATCTTATTATGTTTTCAGAAGTCACATTATAAGGTAAAACAAATGAATAATTATGTTGATATCATTGAGAATTGGGCTTAGACATGGGACAAAGAGAATAGATGATGGGAGAAAAGAGATATAGATGTAAGCACAATAAGATGAAGTAAAAAACTAGTGTCCTGTCTCTGATTTGGTTTGGAAACACCCATATAAACATATTTGTTTATGTTAAAAATGTATTCTAACTTGGTCTAATGAAAAAAAGCCAAGAAACAATAAGCAAGAGCAATAAGCCCCTCCAACATCCAGACTATAGTCTTTAAATACCATTTCACACTAAAAGAAGACAGGGCTGCTTAGAGAAATGGATGATTCCAGGGCTGAGCAAATGCTGTACAAAATGAACTAGAAACATCCTGTCACACCAAAAACCAAAAAAGACATTAAAACAAAACAAGACAAACAAAAAAAAAGACATTAAAACAAACAAACAAACAAAAAAAGACATTAAAAAAAAAAAATAGCCAAGACTTCTAGAGCATGTGCAAAAGACTTAGGACGCAACCTGAGTATATTCCCATTGCCCAAAGATGGCCAAAGTTTGATATAAGCATAACAAATAAAATGGACTGAAGCAGATCAGAAATGCTTAAATCCATGATCTCAAACTGACATTCACAAAACCAAACCAAACAACCAACCATGAAAACTCACTAACCCCTCTCCTCACTACAGGAGAACCAATTCCCCATTTTGAAAACAGGTTTTAATAAGGAAAAAAATTATTTTCCCCTACTCTCCCTATAAACACTATAGTTCAGTGTTAACCAAAGAGCTTAGAACATCCCCACTTTGCAACCCTTAATAAATTAATGAACCCTGAGCAAGGATCATGAATAGCTCCAACATCACACACACACACACACACACACACACACACACACACACACACAGATGTTATGTACCTTATAAGGGAGATATACAACCCTACCTCCTACATAGACGAAAGGGGTGAAGAAAATCCTAATGAGGTATATCAAACTTCTAGACCTAAACACCACGTAAGGTGCCAGGGGAACAAGTTAATTGACACAGGGAGAGATGCCATCAGCCAAATTCAGGCTGTGGGAATTTCTACAGGACAAGCATCCTAGAGGCACAGGGTGGAGGGGAACAGAAAAGCAATCTGAATAACCTGTGTCAACCAAGTGTACCTTATTTAATACTGCTTTCAACAGAAGAGGGGAAAAAGACAACTGTGAGCACTGGCTAGATACTAATGATATTAAAGTTAATATTTATGCATAAAAACAATAAAGTGAAAGTGATGTCACTCAGTCGTGTCCAACTCTTTGCAACCCCATGGACTGTAGCTACCATGGGATTTTCCAGGCAGGAATATCGGAGTGAGTTGTTATTTTCTTCTCCAGGAAATCTTCCCAACCCAGGGATTGAATCTGGGTCTCATTCATTGTAGGCAGATGCTTTACCGTCTGAGATACAAAGGAAGTCTATAAAAATAATGTTTATGCTAAATATGTTTAGTGGGGGGAGATTCCACATCTTTTAAAGATACATACTAAAATATTTATGGATAAAAATGATTTGATGTCTTGGAACTTCTTTAAAATAATCTTGGGAAGGGAGGGTGAGTTTCAGATGAATCAAAACTGCTCATTATGGCAATTATTGAAGCTGACTTAGGGTGACATAGGGGCTTATTTCCCTTCACCCTTCTGAGTTCTTAGCTGAGAATCCCTGTAATAAGTGATAGAATATCAATAAAAAATCAAACATAAATTTATTAACATGTATATTTCTGATACACATGTGAAATATCAAGAAGAACTGAGTAACTCCCTGAGATGGCCCAAGCCACCACCTTAAATACCATCTCCCACTAAAGACAAAAGAAAAGGTGATGGAGAGCCAATGAGAGGTTAGCAGGAGAAGCAGCTTAAACTACAGCAGGGTTGGTGTGTTACGCAGATTTCATCCTTCTTGAAGATTGCCCTTCAACAGGATTCCTTCTTTTTCTGGTACAGAGAGGGAGACCCGTTTACAAATGGAGATTTCCTTTATCAGTGTAAATGTCCCTCAGAAGAATAACTTCTACTCTGTCTTCAGACTTTCTCCTGTGTCTGTTTCTGAAAAACACAATCAACTCACAACAATCTTTCTGCCAGAGGGCCCTACTCTGGAGTGACACGTTGTGTTATCTTTTCATTCTATTCTATTTTTGTATTTTTGAAATGTTCTTAAAAATCTACAGGAAATTAAAAAGAAAAAAAAAAAAGACTATAGAAATCAGATAACAGAGGGGCCAGAGCTGTTGCTAGAAAAGCAGCTCCTCCTGGCTCTGAGCCTCAGTGGAGGCTGTGGGAGGACAGGACAGAACACAGAGAACACGGGTCAAGCAGTCAGAGCACCGCGCCTCAGAGACCAGGTCGGCCACCTGCAGGTCACATGACCCCAAGCCCATCATGTGCCCTCCTGGGCCTCTGGGTCTTTATCTGTGAAAATACCTGCCTTACCTCCCTTTGAGGAACCCTGGGACAGCTAAACGAGCTACAACAGGTCAGACAGCTCTGAAATCATCATAAAAACAAGGGTTTTTCATCACTTTTATTATTAGAAGTCCTGGTAAGAGATTTACTCTATTCTTAATGGCAGAGCCTGGTTTCACAAAGGGCTTGGAGAACTCATTGTCGCTCACAGGTGGTCATAGTGGAACAAGAACTCTTGAGAAAAGCCATGTGTAAAGCCAAATTTTCTACACTGCAATTAAAGTTTCACTTCTAAGCAGATTGCTAAAATTTTTAACCATTATAAATGCAATCTTCTAAAAAGAGTCTCCTACCTCCCTGACTCCATAAAGAAAACGGATTGAGGGGCGTGGAGGAAACAAGTGAAATAGGTGAGGGAACTTAGGAGGTACAAACTCCAAATTATAAAATAAGTAAAAGGGGATCAGGGACATAAAAGTAAATATATAAAAGTTTAAAAAATAAATTGCAGGATTATAATATACAACACAGGAAATATATTCAATAATATTGGAATAACTTTGCATGGTGACAATTGGTAACTAAACATCATGTACTGTATAAAATATTAAATCACTAATGATGTATACTAGAAACTAATATAACATTGTAAGCCAATCATATGTCAATTTAAAAAATTCTTTTAACTTTACATATGCTCAGAAAAAGAAAAGAAGGTGGATATCAAACCCTAATTTATAACTCAAGGTCATCACTGTGGGTATTACCAACACCTAATGGCTAATGTGATGCTCTCAGGAACCAGCAGGGCGCACACAGCAAGTCTGCTCTGCAGGTCCCCATCCACTCTGCTCAAGGCCCCCTCCTCCTCTCCTGCTGTGTGGTCCTCAGTGGTTGCTCTGAGGCTACAGTATCTCTGCCACCAGCAGCCACTCTTCAGCCTTCTGGGTTGAGGAAAGTGAGGGACACATGGAAGAAAGGGTTGGGGAATAAATGCAAAGACCACTCGTCTCTCAGGGGACCAGCCGTGAGTTGAGGCACAAAACCCACTTTGGGACGCGGAGGATTCTGTTTACTTCCTGCCCATCAGCTGAGCTCCAAAGGGAAGATTTACACACACATGGGCTTCCCCACAGCCTCCACCTGGACCAGAGACCATCAGCAAAAATGGTCTCAGACAAAGGCCAAGTGTCCGGACAAGGCTGGGCCACATCTAAGGATCCTGGGAAGAGGACAAAACTCCCAGCCACTCCTCCCCTCTCAGGAGACTGGGTGAACCCACTCTGGCTCTCTGAGGTCACCCCACTTACACACCAGCAGGTAGAGACCTCACCTCTCAGAGAGAAGCCCTGATGACCTGGGGAGGTGATCTGTGTGTCTCTGGCCCAGGCAGAAATTTTAGGCTCCTGCTCTCCATCCTGAGAGCCCTGGGCATGTGGAAACCTGTCCTCCCCACCTGCAGTCCCCATAGAGGTACACATAGGGGCCAGGGGTGCTGGGAACTCTCTTCCTGTTCTATTCTAATTAGCATTGATCTGCAAGGGCTCCACAGCCTGGTACCTGTTTCGCCAAGTGATACAGATACTCCTCAGTTCTCAGAGGACAGAGGTTTTCATATTTCAGAATCCTAAGAGCCTCACTCTGGACTGGCGTCACACTGCTTTTTCTCACTGGTGCTGCCGGGAGTACCTGGGAGGCCCTGCTTGTGCTGTGGGTGGAAAGAATACACTGCTTGGGATCATGGATGATCCACGGGGCTTTCTATGCACCAGAGAAATTGAAAGAGGCCTGGAGATCTAAAAGGAAACATGATTGTGCTTTAGAAACTCCTGGGATGAGTTTAGATCTTTCATTATCAAAAATATAAAGACCAACAAGCAGTACAGATAGATCACAACATGGAAATTTGCTTCATAAAATCAATTTAAGTAACCAGTACTGCTACTACTACTAGTACTGCCACACAGATGAGCCCCTACATTCAAGGTCCTCTACTCCCCCACTTCTCCGCCATGACCACCCAACAACCAATCTCCTAAAAGAGGGCCCAGGGCTCTACCAGCTGCCCCTTATGTAGCCCCAGGCCTGGCCTTCCTGGATCCCCAGCAGGAAGTATTATTGGGTCTGGAAAACTTTGAAATCAATACTCCCAGCACCACAGTGGGGCAAATTCCTTCTCAGGAAGAATCTCAGATTCTGCAGCCTCTCCCTCTATGTCTGCTTCTCCCATGAGCTGCTACAGCCAAGACCCAGGACTCATATTAGGATGGGATCCATTCGAGGCTTAGTGACTGCACCTGAGGAGCCGACAGCCCAGGACAGCAAGAAAATCCACATGGGCTATTCTTTGAGACCCACTTGCCTTCAAGCCTCTTTATCACCTGGTACCAAAGAGCAAGTAGAGAACCAGGGACAGCAGAGAAAGATCTGCTCCAGGATATGATCAAACATTAAACCCAGAGGCCACTCATCCAACCAGGCACCTGGCATTAGTCACAAGTACACACCAAGGCCCCAGGGTTTCCAGACAAGCAGAACTCATGAGAGCTCACCCAGGACGGAAACCTGCATGGAGGGTGCATGAGTTCTCCACAATTCATGGTGAAGCTGGAGCTCCTCCCCACGGGGCCTCTGGCCTGGCTGACCTGGCCCATGGGGAAGGGGAAGCCCAGGGAAGGGAGTGATCTTGGGATCTCTGGCAGCTCCAGCCCAGACACAGGACCCCAGGTTCTGTTCCACAGGAAGGGGATGATCCTATCCTAGGAAAGCATTTATCAAATGTGACCTGGAAAAGTCAACAATTACTTGCTGGGCAACTGTCAAATGTCTTATATTATTCTGGGCTCCAGTCCAAATTTGAGTAATAGTTGCTCAGTTGTGTTTGACTCTTTGTGACCCCATGGACTGGACACTGTCGGGCTCCTCTGTTCATGGAATTCTTCAGGAAAGAATACTGGAGTGGGTTGCCATTTTCTTCTCCAGGGTATCTTCCTGAAGCAGGGATCGAACAAGGGTCTCCTGCACTGCAGGCAGATTCTTCTGAGCACCAGGAAGTTCAGTTCAGTTCACTCACTCAGTCGTGTCAGACTCTTTGCAACCCCATGGACTGCACCTTTCTGGGCCTCCCTTTCGATCACCAACTCCCGGAGTACACTCAAACTAATGTCCATTGAGTCAGTAATGTCATCTAGCCATCTCATCTACTGTCATCCCGATCTCCTCCCACCTTCAATCTTTCCCAGCATCAGGGTCTTTTCCAATGACTCAGTTCTCCGAATCAGGTGCACAAAGTATTGGAGTTTCAGTTTTAGCCTCAGTTCCAATGAATATTCAGGACTGATTTCCTTTAGGGTGGACTGGTTGCATCTCCTTGCAGTCCAAAGGACTCTCAAGAGTCTTCTCCAACACCACAGTTCAAAAGTATCAATTCTTTGGTGCTCAGCTTTCTTGATAGTCCAACTCTTACATCCATACATGACTACTGGAAAAACCATAGCTTTGACTAGATGGACCTTTGTTGCCAAAGTAATGTCTCTGCTTTTTGATATGCTGTCTAGGTTGTTCATAACTTTTCTTCCAAGGAGCAAACATCTTTTAATTTCATGTCTGCAGTCACCATCTGCAGTCATTTTCGTTCATGTACTATTGAAGCATGGCCTGGAGAACTTTGAGCATTACTTTACTAACATGTGAGATGAGTGCAATTGTGCGGCAGTTTGAGCATTTTTTGGCTTTGCCTCTCTTTGGGATTGGAATGAAAACTGACCTTTTTCAGTCCTGTGGCCACTTCTGAGTTTTCCAAATTTGCTTGTATATTGAGTGCAACACTTTCATAGCATCATCTTTTGGGATTTGAAATAGCTCAACTGGAATTCCACCACCTCCACTAGCTTTGTTCTTAGTGATGCTTCCTAAGGCCCACTTGACTTCACTTTTCAGGATGTCTGCCTCTAGGTGAGTGATCACACCACTATGATTATCTGGGTCATGAAGATCTGTTTTGTATAGTTCTTCTATGTATTTTTACAACCTCTTCTTAACACCTGCTTCTGTTATATCCATACCATTTCTGTCCTTTATTGTGCCCATCTTTGTATGAAATGTTCCGCTGGTATCTCTGATTTTCTTGATGATATCTCTAGTCTTTCCCATTCTATTGCTTTCATCTCTTTCTTTGCATTGATCACTGAGGAACTCTTTCTTATCTTTCCTTGCTATTCTTTGGAACTCTGTGTTCAAATGGGTATATCTTTCCTTATCTCCTTTGCCTTTAGCTTCTCTTTTCTTCTCTTCACGGCTATTTGTAAAGCCTCCTCAGACAACCATTTTGCCTTCTTACATTTGTTTGTATTGAGGATGGTCTTGGTCCCTGCCTCTTGTACAGTGTCATGAACCCGCATCCATAGTTCCACAGGCACTCTGTCTACTAGATCTAATCCCTTTAATCTGTTTCTCATGTCTATTATATAATCGTAAGGGATTTGATTTAAGTCATACCTGAATGGTTTAGTAGTTTTCCCTACTTTCTTCATGTAAGTCTGAATTTGGCAATAAGGACTTCATGATCTGAGCCACAGTCAGCTTCCATCTTCTTTTGCTGACGGTATACAGCTTCTACATCTTTGGTGGCAGCGAATATAATCAATCTGATTTCATATGGACCATCTGGTGATGTCCATGTGTAGAGTCTTCTCTTGTGTTGTTGGAAGAGGGTGTTTGCTATGACCAGTGTGTTCTCTTGGCAAAACTCTATTAGCCTTTGCCCTGCTTCATTCTGTATTCCAAGGCCAAATTTTCCTGTTACCCCAGGTATCTCTTGACTTCCTACTTTTGCATTCCAGTTCCCTATAATGAAAAGGACATCTTTTTTGAGTGTTAGTTCTAGAAGATCTTGTAGGTCTTCATAGAAGTATTCAACTTCAGCTTCTTCAGCATTACTGGTCAGGGCATAGGCTTGGATTACTATGATATTCAATGATTTGCCTTGGAAATGAACAGAGATCATTCTGTCATTTTTGAGACTGCACACTAATACTGCATTTCGGACTCTTTTGATGACTATGATGGCTCCATTTCTTCTAAGGGATTCTTGCCCATGGTAGTAGATATAATGGTCATCTGAATTAAATTCACCCATTCCAGTCCATTTTGGTTTGCTGATTTCTAAAAAGCTGACGTTCACTCTTGCCATCTCCTGTTTGACCACTTCCAATTTGCCTTGATTCATGGACCTAACATTCCAAGTTCCTATGCAATATTGCTCTTTATAGCATCGGACTTTACTTCCATCACCAGTCCCATCTGCAACTGGGTATTGTTTTTTCTTTGGCTCCATCCCTTCATTCTTTCTGGAGTTATTTCTCCACTGATCTCCAGTAGCACATTGGGCACCTACGGACCTGAGGAGTTCATCTTTCAGTGTCCTATCTTTTTCCCATTTCATACTTTCATGAGGATCTCAAGGCAAGAATACTGAAGTGCTTTCCCATTCCCTTCTCCAGTGGACCACATTTTGTCAGAACTCTCCTCCAGGAAAGCCTACTATTAAGAGACATTTCTAAGTATAAAGACAGGTCAACTTAAAAGTATCCTCAGTACGTGTTTCATTTTATCTTATAATCTATAGACAATACATTAGAATATGTAACGAATCCATACACCTTTTCCAAAGGAATACCCAAGACAGAAGCAGCAATAAAGTTATAAATGACAGTCATCAATCAGATGAAATAATTTAGATCAAGCTTGTCTCTCTCAAAGAGATGGGGACTGGGCAAGTGGTCAGGAAAGAAATACAAGGTGCTTTTAACTTTGTGTGAAAAATAATGTTCAGTTCCATGTTGTTGAACATAGGTCTGTTGTTGCCACATAAATCCTCTACTTCAAATTACTGTCCGAATCCTTTATTAAAACTCTGCTTCTGGCCTTTGTTTTGGAATCTGTTACCTTTGTTGCCATCTCCTGATTGCTGTTCTCTGAAGTTTACTTCCTCCAAACACAGGAAACGTATTCCCTGAGGTTGCAAGATCTTCTTTTGGTCAAGGGTCACTCAATATTTATATTGAGCACCAAAAACATCTTAACGTGGCATAAAATATCTTTCCAGTGCTGCTATCCTTCCATTACACTATGTTTTCATCAGTTAAGAGAAAAATAGTAATCTCCAGAGGTCAAGCCATTTAAGAATCTGTCTATTCTAAAGATAAATATAACTGCTGATCTATTTCATGATTCCTAGATGAGATTTACCCTCAGACCTTAAATCCCTGTCCTCTCCCCACCTTAGTCCATCCATCTCAGGACTGACCCACATATACTCAAAATCAATGCACTCTATGGAAAAGCTTTTACCTCAAGAAATGTTAACATTCCCCAAAATAAGTAGGATTTCCCGTAACACTTTACAATTGCTTTCATTAAAGAAGGCTCCTGTGCATCTTTCTGGGCTCTCAAAACTTCTTGATCCCAGTACCTGTGAAGAGAGACAAAGCACAGTGAGGAGCAGCCCTACCATAGGAAAACAGGGGAGGGACAGAGCAGAGGACAAGCCTTCACTACAGGGTGCTCCGTGGCTGCCCATAGATGCTGGGTAACTGCTTGCAGGGCTCCCGAAAGATGAGCAGTGCAGACACTGAAGCACCAGGAAAAGCACCAGACCAGGTCTTCAGAGAAAAGTCCCAGATTCTAGAAACAAGTTCCTGCTAAGCTTTGCTGAGCTCACGGGTCATGAGCAGCTCAGAAGGGCAGACCCTGTCCTCCAGGGACCCCACCTCTGGGGACAGAGCTAGGTCTTGGGCCATGGCTATGGGCTCCCTCCATGTCCACTCACACAGGGAACACAGGCTTCCCCAGCCTCCAAAGTGGGATAAGCCCAGGGTGAGCATGTAGGAGTGAGGGTTCAGTGTCAGGGAAGGAGGCTCAGAAGACCCTGGAGGAAGGCAAAGGCCCCTCCCCACAAGCCTTTCCCCCATGGAGAAATTCTCACTCTTCTAACCGCACTCCCTGCTGCCTGTGCTCACCCTTGCAGCTCTTCTCCAAGGTGCTGGGAGCGATCTTCCGGAAGCACTGGGTACATGTCATCTTTTTCTAATTTCCGTTTATGACCAATTTTAAACAAGGGGTTTAGCCACCTGTTAAACATTAAAAGGAGACTGACATATATTCAAATTACATATCTTTAATTATAATCTTACATTCATGGACATTGTTTAAAAAAAAGTCTACATTTTAACTATACAAATACGTAGGGAGAAAATTAGACACATGCTTCAGTTCAGTTCAGTTCAGTCGCTCAGTCGTGTCCGACTCTTTGCGACCCTATGAATTGCAGCATGCCAGTCCTCCCTGTCCATCACCAACTCCCAGAGGTCACTTAGACTCAAGTCCATGGAGTCAGTGATGCAATCCAGCCATCTCATCCTCTGTCTTCCCCTTCTCTTCCTGCCCCCAATCCCTCCCAGCATCAGAGTCTTTTCCAATGAGTCAACTCTTAGCATGAGGTGGCCAAAGTACTGCAGTTCCAGCTTTAGCATCATTCCTTCCAAAGAAATCCCAGGGCTGATCTCCTTCAGAATGGACTGGTTGGATCTCCTTGCACTCCAAGGGACTCTCAAGAGTCTTCTCCAACACTACAGTTCAAAAGCATCAATTCTTCAGCACTCAGTCTTCTTCACAGTCCAACTCTCACATCCATACATGACCACAGGAAAAACTACAGCCTTGACTAGACAGACCTTTGTTGGCAAAGTAATGTCTCTGCTTTTGAATATGCTATCTAGGTTGGACATAACTTTCCTTCCAAGGAGTAAGTGTCTTGTCAGGGTGTCAATAAGTGACTTTGGCTTACACAGAATATAACTTAACTAAAATACCCTGTTTGTGGTCTACTGAACATACATTGTACATCTACTTTAATTATTAAGAAAAATACATTTAGAAGTCAAAATAATGTTACCTTGGTTTAGAAGCACAGAATAGAACTGAATGGCCATTGTGGATAAGGCTGTAGATACATTCCTGTACTACCTAGCACTTAAATTTTCTGACCTATATCAGACTCAAGGATTTTGCTGTTGTTTTTTAGTGGCTAAGTCATGTCTGACTGGTTTTGTGACCCCATGGACTGTGGCCCTCCAGGCTCCTCTGTCCATGGGATTTCCCAATCAAGGATACTGGAGTGGGTTGCCATTTTATTCTCCAGGGGATCTTCTTGGCTCAGGGATCAAACCCGTGTCTCCTGCACTGGTAGATGGATTCTCTACCACTGAGCCACCGGGGAAGCCCACCAGACTCAAGAATGCCTCAGTCACATTCACATAAGATGCAACCTTGCGGTCTCATGATCTCCTTAGTTCAGCTAATAACACAAAATAAATTTTACAGGGAATCATGTTACAATGCATCACCCTGAGTCCAACAGGCTCTGGACCCTGACCTCCTTACAGCCCTGTCAGACTCCCCTCACATGAGCCTCTTTCTGACCCTGACTGTCTGAAGATGTCCTAAAGATAAGTAACATCTTTCCAACTAAAATGAATACATTGATTTTTCTTATAGTCCTCCCTATAATTGAAGCAGAAATTGCTAGACAGTGTAAGATTTTTTAAATTTCAATTTTTAATCCGTTTTTTAATATCAATTTTTCTCTTCTCAAATAAGCATCTCACTCTGTGCTCCAATTTCCAGGCATTCAGAGGAATCCCTTCCTGGTCTGGAAGGTCATAACACATTCACACCCAGGACAAGACAATTATTAACTGCTGTCCAGTTTATCAAGAGAGACCTCCAAGAAGCCCATTAACACTTAAAATATACATTTGGCCCCTAAATAATGGTCTGGGGTCTTGAGAAAGGGTCAAGGAATGGCACTGCAATGTTTAGAGAAACTGAGAAACTGGGGTTCCAAGAAAGCCATAAAATCGACAAACTGGTTATTGTGACGTTTACATTAAGTCATGAATCAACCAAAAATGTACAAATCGATCTAGAAAAGATATAAATCTGCTATTATCCTTGCCTTTTGGGGTCCTTTCACCCCCTCTCAGAGTCTATGCTGAGGACTTTGTATCTCTATCTTCTAAAATAAACTTGGCCTCTGTGTTTGCGAGTTCCCTGGAATTCATTCTTAGGCTCCCTGAACAGAACTCAGGTTTCATGTTTCATTATCACTTCCTGGCCGATTAATTTCTTTTCAAATGTAACACAAGACTTTCATAAGGGCAGAAATTTTACTGACTGTGGGGTCTGCCACCTTCAGCCTCAGTCGGGGAATAAATACTGCTGTGCTGCAATTCATGAGGTTGCAAAGAATTGGACACGACTGAGTGACTGAACTGAACTGATACTTTCAGGAACTCCACTAACAGCAGAGAACATCACCAAACTACAGTTCAATCCCTTCATGCCCAGGCTTCTGCCCAGGGACATCAATTACCCCCATTGCCACCCCGCCCCAGCAAAGGCGTATGTGTTAGTCAAATCCCTATTTGCTTGGGACTCAACCAATATTTCCAATGAGCCCTCCACCTCCAGACATGACCGACTCTAGACACAGACCATGCACAAGGGCTCTGGGAACAGGATCATACCAAACCTGAGGGGGTCTAGTCTGTGGAGGCAGTATCCTGGATGGAAGGGCGCCACCATTAGTCCAAACATGACTCAAGAAAACCCAAACACAGGGCGCCCCTGAGGGTCCTTGAGGCCCCTGGGGCAAGGACCACCCACATTGGGTCATTAACTGTCTCCAGGAAAACTCTACTAGTGGATACTGGGCTATAAAAGTTACACACCCCAATCTAGGTCACATTCAGATTTTAATTACACTCACCCCACCTCCCATCTAAATGGAGCCATTCATCTAGTCAGGAGGGAGCTGGACTGGACTGGTAATGGAAGGAGTTGTCACCCTTGTAGTATCCTTGGTGAGCCTAGCACTAGCACGAGAAGCAATTTATAAAGCCAAAGCTACTAAAAAAAAAAAAAAAAAAATATGAAATCTTCACCTGGGCCTCTGGTCTACATGACACTCAACCACTGCATAGTTCCTGAGTACCTGCTGGCTGATCAAGGAGGAATTCATGCCCTTGCAGCTATTTCTTGTTGTTTCTATGTTAATGTGAGTGGTCAAATAGAAGACTGTTAGAGA
This sequence comes from Tragelaphus eurycerus, assembly GCA_935064755.1. NCBI lineage: Eukaryota > Metazoa > Chordata > Mammalia > Artiodactyla > Bovidae > Tragelaphus > Tragelaphus eurycerus. The sequence continues at coordinate 266,163 of CAKXYN010000357.1, read as the reverse complement.
AGACTGCTAGCAGACAGAGAAGGATGAATATCATATGATATCACTTATATGTGGAATATACATAAAGGCTATAAGTGAACTCTTTAAAAAATAGACTGAGAGTCACAGATGTAGGGGGAGAAAAAAATCTATGGTTACCAGGCGATGAGAGGAGGGACAAATTGGGACACTGGGATTGACATACTCACACTGTAATATATAAAACAGATAACTAAGAAGGACCTACTGTATAGCACAGAGAACTCTATTCTATACTTTGTAATGGCCTACATAGGAAAATAATCTAAAAAAGAGTGTGTATATGTATATGTATAAGAGATTCACTTTGCTGTAGAGCAGAAACTAACACAACATTGTTCATCAATTATACTCCAATAAAAATTCAAAGAGAAAGTCACTTGATCAAATACTCAGAACAAGAAGGGCCCTGACTGCACAAATCTGGGACAGTATCAAAAGGATAATCTCAGCTTCCTGGGCTTCTGCCATTCTTAGGACCCCTTACAATTATTCTCCTCCTGCTTTTTGGTCTGTGTATCCCCAACTGCCTCATTAGTTTTATCTGGTCTTTATCTGGGTGTGAGAATTGGGACTTCAGCCAGGTGACAATAATATTTATTTTAGCTATCCACTCCAGTATTCTTGCCTGGAGAATCCCATGGAGAGAAGAGCCTGGCAGGCTACAGTCCGTGGGGTCGCGAAGAGGTGGATATGACTGAGTGACTAACTCTTTCACTTTCACTTCCTGCTTCTGTCTGAGCCTCAGGCTTAAAAGAGGAAGTTACAGAGAACAATAAAAAACATGTTAGAACTAACTAGGCCCAAAATTGGAGGAGGAAATGGCAACCCACTGCAGTACTCTTGCCTGGGGATTTCCACGGACAGAGGACCTGGAGGGCTACATTCCACGGCAAAGCAGAGTTGGCCACAACTGTGCAACTACCTTTCACTTTCAGGCCCTAAATGGTAAAAACCCTAACATCCCCTAGGCCTTGAGCCTCATTTATGCATTCGCTGTAATATATTAGTATGCTAAATGGCATACTCACCAGAGCCACAACAGTTGACGATGGCCATGACAACAACCCACACAAGGACTAAAAATGAGTGTTTCCTCAATTTTAGGTCCAAACCACACCCTTATTCTCAGATAAGTCATGAATATTCCTCCCTCTCTTGATTCAATTTCCTTGCTTTTACCTTGACCCAAATTGGATTGAGAACTTGATTTGTGAACTAAGCTCTCGCTTCTCCATTCTTTGGTCATTGAATAAAACTTGTGCTGTTCCCGTCTCACCATCAATTCAGTTATTGGCTGTGGGAATCTGAGTGGAAAAGCAACCTCTTCAGCCAAGAAAAGGGGTCTTAGCCTGGGCTAGGAGCCCAGCACAATGTGGGAGACCAATTTGGAGACATCAGTTACATATACAAGGAACACTGTCTTCAGAGCCAGACTGCTTGACTTGGGATCCTGCTCCATTACTTACTGGCTGTGTGGCGGTAAGCAACTTACTCACCCTCTCTGCTTCTGTGCCTTCAAGTATAAAATAAGCGGTAATAGTGCCTTTCCCTCCAGCAGGAAAACTGGAAATGGGCGCCTACCCAAATCAGTGAAAAGCCCTCACCTTCCCATTTCCAGGCACATACACTTTGAAAATTCACAAACAGAAGGTGTTTGGAAAGTTTCTTGCCCTGTGTGAAGTTAAGGACAATTTTTTTCTACTTTATTATTTACAGTAACCACACCCATATTCCTTCTTCTAGGCCCCTCTTTCCTTAAGGGCCACCAAATGGCCAAGAGATGAAGCTACACACACTAAATACACCACCATCAAAACAAGCATAGAAGCGCCCAGTCTCTGGAGATCCCCCAGGCTGTCCCATAAAAGAAGGAAATACTAGAAATTTTGGAAATATAAGTGGGTTAGGGTCCAGAAATAAAACAACTAGTAATCATCCAAGTATGATTAAAGCCCAAAGGTTTAGGACCACATAGTTAGTGGCCCCAGCTACCACATGGGACACTTTAGTTAAGAGCTTCAACTCTCTGAGCTGTTTTTCATCTGTGTGTTTCCTCTGGGCTCAGGGACCCTTCCGTGGTTCCAGAACCAAATGATTCCTGGGCAGGACCACCTGCATCAAGAACATACACTGCTTCTCTGAAGTCTAGAGATTGGGAAAGACCTCACAGGCTTCAGGGACCCTATCCCCAGAGTGATCCTCAAAGGTGGAATTGGAGATATCCACACTAAGGAAAGGGGCTGATCAAATAAATCCTCCAGTCCTGACTGTGTGTCCCAGGCAAAAGCAAAATGTGTTCAAGAATAGTGTTCCCAATCATTAAGTAAAAAGCCTTTCATATTTTTACCCACGTGAAATTTGCCACAACTAGGAACCAGGTCATACAGTGAGAGACACACAGGGAGAAAGGGAGAGGAAAGAAATACATGGTCATAGACATGGGGGCAGAGGGTACCCAGTGGAGCTGGAACATATGGTCACACAGGGCATGTGGGAAAAGGTGGGGACATTACTGAAAGAAGCAAGGAAGTTGGAGCACTGAAGAACTGATGCCTTTGAACTGTGGTGCTGGAGAGGACTTCTGAGAGTCTCTTGGACTGCAAGGAGATCAAACCAGTCAATCTTAAAGGAAATCAATCCTGAATATTCTTTGGAAGGGCTGATGCTGAAACTGCAGTATTTTGGCCATCTGATGCAAACAGATAATTCACTGGAAAAGGGCCTGATGCTGGGAAAGATTAAGGGCAAGAGAAGTGGATGTCAGAGGATATGGATGGCATCACGGATGCAATGGACATGAACTTGGGTAAACTCTGGAGATGGTGAGGGACAGAGAACAGCAGCGCTGCCATCCACGGGCTGCAAAGAGTCTGACATGACTGAACAACTGAACAACAACGGTCCAGGGCACTAATTAGATAAAGAAAGCTATTCATAAGCTGCTTGCTTGGGGCTGGGAACAGGGGTAGGGGCTGGGGGTGTGACGCTTCAGTTCAGAACTGGGAATTCCTGAGCAGTTCAGGAGAAGGTAGGGTGTTCAGTGCATTTTCCCCACTGGGCTGTGATTCCCCCTGGGCAGCCTTCTGGCTTCCTGCTCTCTGGCTCTGGAGAGGCTGCCGGCAGCAAGGCCAGGAGACCCTGTACCTCAGCCACCAGGTCACCGGGCTCCCTCCCCACCCCTGCTCCCCACTTCCTTGCCCAGTCGTGCTCCGCCTTCCCAGGGTGCAGAGGGGAACAAGCCAGGGTTTGGAGGCTCCACACTCCTTTCCGAAAGGCGCGGGCAGCGGAGGGTGCTGTGATTACCGCGTATCACAGCCGGGGGGCGCTCACCAGAAGAACAGTCGCGAGCAGAGGTTCGCTTTCTGCAGCGGGTTGGACTTCACCTTTGGGTACTGCGGCAGCATCGTGCCGGCTGCGGCGGGTCTGGAGAGGCGCAGCGCTGCTCTGACCTCGGTGAGGCTCCGGCTGCTCCTGGAGGCGACCACGTGGATGCTGGAGATGAGTCTGCCTTTGGGGTGCTGGGCGGGCCCGGAGAACCACAGGCTTCTCGGGGTGGAGCACCCACAGCCCGACCAGTCTCTGCTTCCCGCAACTACACAACTTCCGGTGGGGATCGCCTCCAGGTCACCGGCTCTGCCCTGCTGTCAGGGCTCTGGGAGAAGTAGGGCCGTGAGTAGGGTTGCAGGACGAAGAGGCAGTCAGGTCAAAGTTTCCAGGAGCCTCATGCAAGTGGGAGGCAAGGCCACCAGCTCTTCGATGGAGAAGGGTAGGCGGACTGGCCAGCACAAACAAACCAGCTCCAAGGATCCCACCTGGCTGCAAACTCGGCTGAAACTCCTGTTCTGAGCCCAGGCACTCTCCCAGAAGGCGAAGAGGTGAGGCTCAGGCTCTGCCCTCCTCTGCTGCTCAGAAGCTCCCCATGGGCTGCAGGGAAGGCCTGGAGAAAGCTGGCAGAAGGCATGAACAGCCCACATGAGATGTCTTGTGGCATCTCACACGTTGCATTGTGAGGGAACCTCTGTGAGTTTTTGCTGCCCTCTTAGATTGAGAAAGGGGACTCTGTGGGGAGAGAAACTGCCTCCTAATTTCTTTCATCAACCTAGATAAGTTACAGTGACATATGTCACAAAATACATATGCACATTTCTGGGGACCTTACCTCACTTTCAACTCTAACAATTACCTGTTTAAGATGATATTATCCATACTGTACAGATAAGAAAGATGAGGCTCAAGGACTTGTCCAAGGTCTTGGACCCAAGGTCTTGGACCCAAGTTTGGGGTTCAACATGGTTGTCTCACTGGTAGATGGACAGTGTGTGTGAAAAGTGCCTAGAATACGCTGTGTGAATGAATGACTGCAGGACTGAATGAACACAATCTTGGGCTCCAACTCATAAGTGTTTAATTACCAGCTCAACAGTTTCTCTTCCCTTCTACTCTAAATGAAAAAAGATCAAAATTTATATACCTACAACAAGATCACCATATTATTCTTTGATAATTTCCCATATACCTTGGCTAAAATTGGTGTTATTAATGAGAGCTTTTAGCTTCAGTTATGAAAGATGAAAAGGTTAAGTTCTAGAAAACTGGTGTACAGCAATGTGATAATATTGCTGTGTACTTTTAATTTGCTTAAAGAGTAGTAGTTCTCAACATAAAAAAAAAGAAAAGGAAAATGGCAAAAGTGCAAGTGATGGACATGTTGATTGGCTTGGCTGTGATAGCTTACGGTGAATGGTGTTGAATTTGTGATCTCCAAAGTAGAAGATTTAGCTTTGGGACCAGGAACCAGCCTTGATCACTCAAGAGTTTTTGTGTAGCAGAGTTTTATTAAACTATGAAAAGGGACAGAGAAATCTTCTGACATAGACCTCAGAAGGAGGACAGGGGCGGGGGATGGAGACTGCCCCCACTAAGTAGTCTTACCAAGGCCTTATATACTTTCACCAGACCCACTCCCACAACATACATTTGAAGATGACAGGATTAGTCAGAAGGTTCTCAAGAAGGAGAAACATGTCCTGGAGCAAGCTACATTGTTATATTGACTACAATAAAGCAATGTAGGAAAAAAGTTTGTCTTTTTCTCCTTGAGAGCCCCAGACCCCTTTCTTCTTCTTGAGGGCTCTGGACCCCTTTCTCCTCCTCAGGGAGCCTGGACTTATCAACCTACCGAGGAACTGACTCTCAGTCGTGATGAATATTTCACAATGTATATGTAAATCAAGTCATCAGGTTGAACATCTACATTTATATAATATTTGTCAATTATACCTTAATGCCAGAGGAGAAATTGATTTTAAAGAAACCCTTAATATATTCAAACATTTTTTATGAGTCAAACATATAAGAATGCAAGGTGTTGATAATTTTGTATTGATGGGCATGATGACAATTGATGATACTATTTTCTTGCTTTTCATGCATGTTTGAAATTTTCTGTTACAAAAAAGAAAAGTGATTAGAGCTGAAAATTGTAATTTTTCAATAACCTACCTTTCTGGTGTTAGCTCTCTCTCAGATAATGCAATCCACAATGTATGGTACCAGACTTCTCCTGATTTAGTTCTCTTTTACATTCACTCCATTTTCCAGTGTTGTAAACACTCAGCTACTAGTTCTACTTCAACCTGACTAGGCGAAACTTTATTGGCAAAGTGATGTCTCTGCTTTTGAATATGCTCTCTAGGTTGGTCATAACTTTCCTTCCAAGGAGTAAGCGTCTTTTAATTTCATGGCTGCAGTCACCATCTGCAGTGATTTTGGAGCCCAGAAGAATAAATTCTGACACTGTTTCCACTGTTTCTCCATCTATTTCCCATGTAGTGATGGGACCAGATGCCATGATCTTCGTTTTCTGAATGTTGAGCTTTAAGCCAACCTTTTCACTCTCCACTTTCACTTTCATCAAGAGGCTTTTTAGCCCCTCTTCACTTTCTGCCATAAGGGTGGTGTCATCTGCATATCTGAGGTTATTGATATTTCTCCCAGCAATCTTGATTCCAACTTGTGTTTCTTCCAGTCCAGTGTTTCTCATGATGTACTCTGCATATAAGTTAAATAAACATGGTGACAATATACAGCCTTGATGTACTCCTTTTCCTATTTGGAACCAGTCTGTTGTTCCATACACAGTCAAAGGCCTTGGCATAGTCAATAAAGCAGAAATAGATGTTTTTCTGGAACTCTCTGCTTTTTCCATGATCCAGTGGATGTTGGCAATTTGATCTCTGGTTCCTCTGCCTTTTCCAAAACCAGCTTGAACATCAGGAAGTTCACGGTTCACATATTGCTGAAGCCTGGCTTGAGAATTTTGAGCATTTACTTACTAGCTGTGAGATGAGTGCAATTGTGCAGTAGTTTGAGCACTCTTTGGCATTGCCTTTCTTTGGGATTGGGATGAAAACTGACCTTTTCCAATCTTGTGGCCACTGCTGAGTTTTCCAAATTTGCTGGCATATTGAGTGCAGCACTTTCACAGCATCATCTTTCAGGATTTGGAATAGCTCCACTGGAATTCCATCACCTCCACTAGCTTTGTTCGTAGTGATGCTTTCTAAGGCCCATTTGACTTCACATTCCAGGATGTCTGGCTCTAGGTCAGTGATCACATCATCATGATTATCTGGGTCTTGAAGCTCTTTTTGTACAGTTCTTCTGTGTATTCTTGCCACCTCTTCTTAATATCTTCTGCTTCTGTTAGGTCCATACCATTTCTGTCCTTTATTGAGCCCATCTTTGCATGAAATGTTCCTTTGGTATCTCTGATTTTCTTGAAGAGATCCTTAGTCTTTCCCATTCTGTTGTTTTCCTCTATTTCTTTGCATTGATCATTGAAGAAGGCCTCCGCAGACAGCCATTTTGTTTTTGCATTTCTTTTCCATGGGGGTGGTCTTGATCCTTGTTCTGTACAATGTCACGAACCTCATTCCATAGTTCATCAGGCACTCTATCTATCAGATCTAGGCCCTTAAATCTATTTTCACTTCCACTGTATAATCATAAGGGATTTGATTTAGGTCATACCTGAATGGTTCAGTGGTTTTCCTGTTTCTTCTGTTCTCAGTCTGAATTTGGCATTGTTGAGTTCACAACTAGTCCTTTGTTAGTCGGCCCCCCAGGTTCTGTCTGGTCCACACAACTAAGGACCATTAGCCAACTCCAAACTGCCAAATACATTCAATCCCTTCAGCTTCTGCTGTCTTTTTTTTTTTTTTTTTTTTTTAACTAAGATCTTTTGAAACTTCTTAGCATCCTATTCTGGACATAAACTAACATGGTATTTATGAGACATTGAAAACCAGTGTTGACTTGTACAGAGAAGACTGAATCTGGAGCCAGGGGACTAGAGGTTTAGATACTTTCCTTTTACATAATTTCTGACCTAACTGTTTTCAGGTTTACAAATGGTGGGGCTGTTTTTAGATTTTTTTTTTTTTTTTTTGCTGGCACTAGAAACAGAAAACCTCTCTTTCCTTTCTGATTAGGACTTATAAGGATATGATCCATAACTGCTGGTAGCCATGCCTCCCATTCACATGAAGAGGACAGAAAGAATAAGCAGGAACCCAAAGGGAAGTCATATACTCAACAACTATTTATTAAACACCTACTGTGTGCCATGAACTGTTCTAGGAGTTAGGGACATATAAGTGAACAGCACAGTGATATAAAGGAGAGTCTGAAGTGAAGTGAAGTGAAGTTGCTCAGTCGTGTCCGACTCTTTGCGACCCAATGGACTGTGGGCCACAGTCCACCAGGCCCTCCGTCCATGGGATTCTCCAGGCAAGAACACTGGAGTGGGTTGCCATTCATCAGATCTCTGGGGTTCCTGAGGCCACTAGGTTTCCTCCTTAGACTATGGGACCTGCTGGAGCAGGAGCTGTCACTTTCCAGCTCACGTCCTCTGACTCTGCTCCAGGACTAAGGAGTTCACTGCTTATCTGCAACTCTCTGCTGAAGGGCCTTTTTCCAGCTGTGGGAGCACTTTGGGACCATAGTCAAGGCAAGTCCAAACCCGATTCAACCCTCAACTGGTGATGGATGGGGAGCTGGGAGATAAATGTCCCAGTGCCCTTGTCTGTGAGTTGGAACAATTCTGTCTCCCAGCACTCTAAGCAGCCGAGTTGCCTAAGCAGTAACTTGTTAACACAGTTTTTATCGCCCTTCCTTTCTCTCTCTCTCCTTCATGCACCTTACAAATGTTTTCCTGGGATCACTTATAAAATAAACTCCTCCCCACTCAAATCCCTTTCATAGTCTGCTTCCAGGGAATCTAAACTATGACACCAGAAACATCCTTCTAATTACCGAAAAATACATTTACTTCCTGAAATGGCAAAACTCACCTGTATTCTTGCCTGAAGAATCTGCACCGACAAAGGAAATTATCGTGCCACTGTCCGCAGTGTCACAAAAGGTCAGACACCGTTGAAGGGACTTAGTATGCATGAACCCATAAAAGTGCTATCTAATACTATAAACCTTGATTACCCCATACAGTAGCACTATTCACATGATAATTTTGAGTGACTTGAAATGCATCTGGTCCAAATTCTGAGATGTGCTACAACTCTAAGATATGATGTACAATAGATTTCTGAAAAGACAGCAAAAAAACATTATTTGTCTCAATGTTTTTTACATTATTTATATGTTAATATAGTATTTTGGACAATAATTGCGTAAAAACGTTCTACTGATATTATCTTCACTTGTTCCTTTTAAAACGGCTGTCATAAATTTAACATTTACAGATGTGGTTCACTTTATATTTCTATGGACAGGACTGCTGTAACCAATGGACAGGCTCTGGCACCATAAACTTCTCACAGTCAAGTAGGGTTAAAATTAATAATGTTCATGTTATGATATTAACAACCTTGAAAGAGATCTTAATTCTATAAAATAAACTATTCTCACATTTCAGAACTTTGTTACCAGTAATGAATTACTTGTGTCACTTACCACTGGCTCTCAGACATACTTACTTTATGACACTTTCACAAAGAGTCCTGCTATAGAATCTTAAACCAATTTCCTTATTTTGGATCAATATATTCTATTGGATCTTCCTTTAAGATAATATAATAATAATGGAATCTTAAGTAATTTTATTTTTAGTTCATTTGGAACACTAGTCCATTACTGAGATGAGTTGTCCAGAACCCGTTAAGAGTTGAGAAAAGATGTCCTCAGAAAAAGAATATACCTAAAAATTGAAATTCCTACTTTCAATAGGGCTCATAAACCTAGAAAAAGAACAGGTAAAGAGGAAAATTTCAGCAAAAGAGTAAAAAATAATAAAATAACACAAACACATTCATTCTTACTCCTTGATAAATTAAGGATGTTTCCTGATGATGTTGGCACTGATTAAGCCACAGTTTCACACTTCAAAATGTTTTTCAGCCAAATAAAGAGGACTGCTGCTGCTGCTAAGCTGCTGCACTCGTGTCCCACAACCATGGGGCTGGATTCCCAGCAACCCCACGGACGGCGGCCCACTAGGCTCCTCTGTCCCTGGGATTCTCCAGGCAAGAACACTGGAGTGGGTTGCCATTTCCTTCTCCAATGCATGAAAGTGAAAAGTGAAAGTGAAGTCGCTCAGTCGTGCCCAACTCTTAGCAACCCCATGGACTGCAGCCCACCAGGCTCCTCTGTCCATGGGATTTTCCAGGCAAGAGTACTGGAGTGTGGTACCGTTGCCTTCTTCAAAAGAGACCTATTAGCCATCAAAAAAAAAAAAAAAAAGCACAGAAAAAACAGAATACTCCATCCTAATGAAGGCAAAGTCTGATAGGCACTGTAATATATTGTTGGCAAAATATAAAGTAGAATAGTTTTTTCAGAAAATACTCTAACAATATTTATTATTAAGAGCCTTAAAAATGTTCATTTTTTTGACTCAATAAGATTTCCAAAGTTAGCTATAAACAACTATTTATGTACAAATACTCAAGCAGTAACTAATCTGCCTGCAATACAGGAAACCTGGATTCAATCCCTGGATAGGGAAGGTCCCATGGAGAAGGAAATGGCAACTGATTCTAGGAAGTACTCTGGCCTGGAGAATTCCATAGACAGAGGAACCTAGCAGGATTTAGTTCATGGGATCACAGAGTCGGACATGACTGACTAAGTTTCACTTTCATGTTTCTCAGAGCAGTGCTTATTATAATATTAGAATTTAGAAACATCCTAACTGCTAAGTTCAGCCAGAGCAAATTGATTGAGTAAATCATGAATCACTTATACAGAAGTGCTTTAGATTTCCATAGTGGTAGAGTGGATAAGAATCCACGTGCCAATGCAGGGGATACAGGTTCAACCCCTGGTCCAGGAAGATCCCACATGCCGCCAAGGGGCAACTAAGCCCAAGCACCACAACTACTGAAGCCTGTGTGCTTAGAGCCCATGCTCTGAAACAAGAGAAGTCACTGCAATGGAAAGCCTGTTCAGTTCAGTTCAGTCACTTAGCAATATCCGACTATGTGTGACCTCATGGACTGCAACATGCCAGGTTTCCCTGTTCATCACCAACTCCCACAGCTTGCTCAAATTCACAACCATTGACTCCGTGATGCCATCCAACCATCTCATCCACTGTTCCCCTTCTCCTTCCGCCTTCAATCTTTCCCTGCATCAGAGTCTTTTACAATGAGTCAGTTCAGCCAAACTGAACTGGCCAAAGTATTGGACCTTCAGCTTCAGCATCAGTCTTTCCAGTGAATATTCAGGACTGATTTTCTATAGGATTGACTGGTTTGATCTCCGTGCAGTCCTGGGGAATCTCAAGAATTCTCCAACACCACAATTCGAAAACATCGATACTTCGGTGCTCAGCTTTCTTCACAGTCCAACTCTCACATCCATACATGACCACTGGAAAAACCATAGCCTTGACAAGACAGACTTTTGTTGGCAAAGTAATGTCTCTGCTTTTCAATATGCTGTCTAGGTTGGTCATAACTTTCCTTCCAAGGAGTAAGCATCTTTAATTTCACGGCTGCAGTCATCATCTGCAGTGATTTTGGAGCCCAGAAAAGTAAAATCTAACACTGTTTCCACTGTTTCCCCGTCTATTTCCCATGAAGTGATGGGACCAGATGCCATGATCTTCGTTTTCTGAACACTGAGCTTTAAGCCAACTTTTTCACTCTCCTCTTTCACTTTCATCAAGAGGCTTTTTAGTTCCTCTTCATTTTCTGCCATATGGGTGGTGTCATCTGCATATCTGAGGTTATTGATATTTCTCCCTGCAATCTTGATTCCAACTTGTGTTTCTTCCAGTCCAGTGTTTCTCATGATGTACTCTGCATATAAGTTAAATAAACAGGGTAACAATATACAGCCTTGATGTACTCCTTTTCCTATTTGGAACCAGTCTGTTGTTCCATGTCCAGTTCTAACTGTTGATTCCTGACCTGCATACAAATTTCTCAAGAGGTAGATCAGGTGGTTTGGTAATCCCATCTTTTTCAGAATTGTACACAGTTTATTGTGATCCACACAGTCAAAGGCTTTGGCATAATCAATAAAGCAGAAATAGATGTTTTTATGAAACTCTCTTGCTTTTTCCATGATCAAGTGGATGTTGGCAATTTGATCTCTGGTTCCTCTGCCTTTTCTAAAACCAGCTTGGAACATCAGGAAGTTCACGGTTCACATATTGCTGAAGCCTGGCTTGGAGAATTTTGAGCATTACTTCACTAGCATGTGAGATGAGTGCAATTGTTAGTAGTTTGAGCATTCTTTGGCATTGCTCTTCTTTGGGATTGGAATGACATCTGACCTTTTCCAATCCTGTGGCCACTGCTGAGTTTTCCATATTTGCTGGCATATTGAGTGCAGCACTGTCACAGGACCATCTTTCAGGATTTGGAATAGCTCCACTGGAATTCCATCACCTCCACTAGCTTTGTTCGTAGTGATGCTTTCTAAGGCCCTCTTGACTTCACATTCCAGGATGTCTGGCTCTAGGTCAGTGATCACACCATCGTGATTATCTGGGTCGTTAAGATCTTTTTTGTACAGTTCTTCTGTGTATTCCTGCCACTTCTTCTTAATATGTTCTGCTTCTGTTAGGTCCATACATTTTTTGTCCTTTACTGAGCCCATGTTTGCATGAAATGTTCCCTTGGTGTCTTTAATTTTCTTGAAGAGATCTCTGCTGCTGCTGCTGCTAAGTCGCTTCAGTCGTGTCCGACTCTGTGTTACCCCACAGACGGAAGCCCACCAGGCTCCCCCGTCCCTGGGATTCTCCAGGCAAGAACACTGGAGTGGGTTGCCATTTCCTTCCCCAGTGCACGAAAGTGAAAAGTGAAAGTGAAGTCGCCCAGTCATGTCCGACTTTTAGCGACCCCATGGACTGTAGTCCACCAGGATCCTCCATCCATGGGATTTTCCAGGCAAAAGTACTGGGGGGGGGTGCCATTGCCTTCCCCGGAAGAGATCTCTAGTCTTTCCCATTCTGTTGTTTTCCTCTATTTCTTTGCATTGATCACTGAGGATGGCTTTCTTTATCTCTTCTTGCTTTTCTTTGGAACTCTGCATTCAGATACTTACATCTTTCCTTTTCACTTCTCTTCTTTTCACAGCTATTTGTAAGGGCTCCCCAGACCTTTTGTTCTTTCACATTTCTTTTCCATGGGGATGGTTTTGATCCCTGTCTCCTGTACAATGTCACGAACCTCAGTCCATAGTTCATCAGGCACTCTATCTATCAGATCTAGTCCCTTAAATCTATTTTTCTCTTCCAGTGTATAATCATAAGGGATTTGATTTAGGTCATACCTGAATGGTCTGGTGCTTTTCCCTACTTTCTTCAACTTCAGTCTGAATTTGGCATTAAGGAGTCCATGATCTGAGCCAGTCAGATCCTGGTCTTGTTTTTGTTGACTGTATAGAGCTTCTCCATCTTTTGCTGCAAAGAATATAATTAGTCTGATTTTGGTGTTGACCATCTGGTAATGTCCATGTGTAGAGTCTTCTCTTGTGTTGTTGAAAGAGGGTGTTTGTTATAACCAGTGCATTTTCTTGGCAAAACTCTATTAGTCTTTGCCCTGCTTCATTCCTTATTCCAAGGCCAAATTTGCCTGTTACTCCAGGTGTTTCTTGACTTCCTACTTTTGCATTCCAGTCCCCTATAATGAAAAGGACATCTTTTGGGGGGTGTTAGTTCTAAAAGGTCTTGTAGGTCTTCAAGAAGTGTTTAACTTCAGCTTCTTCACTGTTACTGGTTGGGGTATAGACTTGGATTACTGTGACATTGAATGGTTTGCCTTGGAAAAGAATAGAGATCATTCTGCCATTTTTGAGATTGCATCCAAGTACTGCATTTCGGACCCCCACCATAGTTTGGCCTTAGGCCAAACAACAGAGGGAGAACACAGCCTCACCCATCAAAATAAAATTGTATTAAATATTTACTGAGTATGGTCCCACCCATCAGAACAAGACCCAGTTTTCCTCACAGTCAATCTCTCTCATCAGGAAGCTTCCATAAGCTTCTTATCTTTATCTATCAGAGGCCAGACAGAAGGAAAACCACAATCAGAAAACTAACCAATCTGATCACACAGATCACAGCCTTGTGTAACTCAGTGAAACTATGAGCCATGCCTTGTAGGGCCACTCAAGATGAATGGGTCATGGTGGAGAGTTCTGACAAAACATGGTCCACTGGAGAAGGGAATGGTAAACCACTTCAGTATTCTGGCCTTGGGAACCCCATGAACAGTATGAATAGGTCGTGTTCCACAACAAACAGTAGCCCCCACTCACCACAACTAGAGCAAACCCATGCAGCAACAAAGACCTAGTACAGCAACAACAAAAATGGTATTGAATGCTTTGAACAATGACCAAAATGGTAGAAGATCTTAAGAAAGCTGGATCCTGAGAGTGTACTGATGAAAGCAACAAAGAAGTTGTGAGGTATTCTGGCAAAGAAGCTATTAGGCTCTGCCGGCCATTCCCATTCCTTCATTTCTCTTTCATGGAAAAATGTGTTGTGCATCACCTGTCAACTCAGAATCAGCCCACTGTACACTCACTTGCATGTTGACCTATCTTTACTGCACTGACAGCTAATACCTTTTACTGACTCAACTGTACGTTCCTTCTGGATTCCCAACATTTGACTATGACTGAGCTTTGGTAACTAAAGTTATTATTCACTTTTACTTTGTATTAGGTTTTTCTGAATTCTGCCTGGTGATGGTATTTTACTATTGACCAACGTCTACCACACAGAGGAATCGAGGTTAAAATGATAGTTTTGTTTTTTTTTTTTTTGGCTTTGTTTGTTTTACTGCCTGCAGTGGGTTTCTCTGGACTCTGTGTAGTGAAAATATTGACAACAATCTACTAGATGGAGGATCCACGATAAGGCGATAGCTTTAGTAAAGAAGCAACCGGGAAAGAGCAATTGGCCTTTGCTTCAAAGCTGGTAGTTTTGGTCAGAGAGCCTGAGGTACCGCCTCTTCAAATGAGCTGATCTGTAAGAATACGTTTAACTCCATGTCATGTAGCCAAAAAAAGTTCAGAATCTAATTATGTAGTATAGCTTGCTTCTATCCTATGAGAAATGCCACTCTATCTAAATTGAGATCAAATTTTGGACTAAAAGTTTTGATACCTTTCAGTTCAGTTCAGTTCAGTCGCTCAGTCATGTCCAACCCTTTGGGACCCCATGAATTGCAGCAAGCCAGGCTTCCCTGTCCATCACCAACTCCTGGAGTTCACTCAAACTCACGTCCATCAAGTCTGTGATGCCATCCAGCCATCTCATCCTCTATTGTCCCCTTCTCCTCCTGTCCCCAATCTCTCCCAGCATCAGACTCTTTTCCAATGAGTCAACTCTTCGGAAGTTGGCCAGAAGAGGTGGCCAGAGTACAGGAGTTTCAGCTTTAGCATCATTCCTTCCAAAGAAATCCTGGGCTGATCTGCTTCAGAATGGACTCCTTGGATCTCCTTTCAGTCCAAGGGACTCTCAACAGTCTTCTCCAACACCACAGTTCAAAAGCATCAATTCTTCTGTGCTCAGCTTTCTTCATAGTCCAACTCTCACATCCATACATGACCACTGGAAAAACCATAGCCTTGACAAGACAGACCTTTGTTGGCAAAGTAATGTCTCTGCTTTTCAATATGCTAGCTAGGTTGGTCATAACTTTTCTTCCAAGGAGTATGTGTCTTTTAATTTTATGGCTGCAGTCAACATCTGCAGTGATTTTGGAGCCCAGAAAAATAAAGTCTGACAGTTTCCACTGTTTCCCCATCTATTTCCCATGAAGTGATGGAACCAGATGCCATGATCTTCGTTTTCTGAATGTTGAACTTTAAGCCAACTTTTTCACTCTCCTCTTTCACTTTCATCAAGAGGCTTTTTAGTTCCTCTTCGCTTTCTGCCATAAGGGTGGTGTCATCTGCATATCTGAGGTTATTGATATATCTCCAGGCAATCTTGATTCCAGCTTGTGCTTCTTCCAGCCCATTGTTCCTCATGATGTACTCTGCATAGAAGTTAAATAAGTAGGGTGACAATATACAGATTTGACATACTCCTTTTCCTATTTGGAACCAGTCTGTTGTTCCATGACCAGTTCTAACTGTTGCTTCCTGACCTGCATACAGATTTCCTAAGAGGCAGATCAGGTAGTCTGGTATTCCCATCTCTTTCAGAATTTTCCACAGTGTATTGTGATCTACACAGTCAAAGGCTTTGGCATAGTCAATAAAGCAGAAATAGATGTTTTTCTGGAGCTCTCTTGCTTTTTCCATGATCCAGCGGATGTTGGCAATTTGATCTCTGGTTCCTCTGCCTTTTCGAAATCCAGCTTGAACATCAGGAAGTTCACGGTTCACATATTGCTGAAGCCTGGCTTGGAGAATTTTGAGCATTACTTTACTAGCGTGTGAGATGAGTGCAATTGTGCGGTAGTTTGAGCACTCTTTGGCATTGCCTTTCTTTGGGATTGGGATGAAAACTGACCTTTTCCAATCTTGTGGCCACTGCTGAGTTTTCCAAATTTGCTGGCATATTGAGTGCAGCACTTTCACAGCATCATCTTTCAGGACTTGGAATAGCTCCACTGGAATTCCATCACCTCCACTAGCTTTGTTCATAGTGATGCTTTCTAAGGCCCACTTGACTTCACATTCCAAGATGTCTGGCTCTAGGTCAGTGATCACATCATCATGATTATCTGGGTCTTGAAGCTCTTTTTTGTACAGTTCTTCTGTGTATTCTTGCCACCTCTTCTTAATATCTTCTGCTTCTGTTAGGTCCACACCATCTCTGTCCTTTATCGTGCCCATCTTTGCCTGAAATATTCCTTTGGTATCTCTGATTTTCTTGAAAAGATACCTAGTCTTTCCCATTCTGTTGTTTTCCTCTATTTCTTTGCATTGATCGCTGAAGAAGGCTTTCTTATCTCTTCTTGCTATTCTTTGGAACTCTGCATTTAGATATTTATATCTTTCCTTTTTCTCCTTTGCTTTTCACTTCTCTTCTTTTCACAGCTATTTGTAAGGCCTCCCCAGACAGCCATTTTGCTTTTTTGAATTTCTTTTCCATGGGGATGGTCTTGATCCCTGTCTCCTGTACAATGTCACGAACCTCATTCCATAGTTCATCAGGCACTCTATCTATCAGATCTAGGCCCTTAAATCTATTTCTCACTTTTACTGTATAATCATAAGGGATTTGATTTAGGTCATACCTGAATGGTCTAGTGGTTTCCCCTACTTTCTTCAACTTCAGTCTGAATTTGGCAATAAGGAGTTCATGGTCTGAGCCACAGTCAGCTCCTGGTCTTGTTTTTGCTGATTGTATAGAGCTTCTCCATCTTTGGCTGCAAAGAATATAATCAATCTGATTTCAGTGTTGACCATCTGGTGATGTCCATGTATAGAGTCTTCTCTTGTGTTGTTGGAAGAGGGTATTTGCTCTGACCAGTGCATTTTCTTGGCAGAACTCTATTAGTCTTTGCCCTGCTTCATTCCGTATTCCAAGGCCAAATTTGCCTGTTACTCCAGGTGTCTCTTGACTTCCTACTTTTGCATTCCAGTCCCCTATAATGAAAAGGACATTATTTTTGGGTGTTAGTTCTAAAAGGTCTTGTAGGTCTTCATAGAACCGTTCAACTTCAGCTTCTTTGGCGTTACTGGTTGGGGCATAGACTTGGATTACTGTGACATTGAATGGTTTGCCTTGGAAACGAAAGAGATCATTCTATCATTTTTGAGATTGCATCCAAGTACTGCATTTCGGACTCTTTTGTTGACCATGATGGCTACTCCATTTCTTCTGAGGGATTCCTGCCCACAGTAGTAGATATAATCGTCATCTGAGTTAAATTCACCCATTCCAGTCCATTTTAGTTCGCTGATTCCTAGAATGTCGACATTCACTCTTGCCATCTCCTGTTTTACCACTTCCAATTTGCCTTGATTCATGGACCTGACATTCCAGGTTCCTATGCAATATTGTTCTTTACAGCATCGGACTTTGCTTCTATCACCAGACACATCCACAGCTGGGTATTCTTTTTGCTTTGGCTCCATCCCTTCATTCTTTCTGGAGTTATTTCTCCACTGATCTCCTGTAGCATATCGGGCCCCTACTGACCTGGGGAGTTTCTCTTTCAGTATCCTATCACAAATAGTCACAAATAGCCAAACACAAATAGTCAAACACAACTAAGCAACTTACGCTTTTTCACACCTTCTAGCAAGGAAAGCAGCTGCCATTTGGGAAGAAATGAGATCTTCTGCCTCCAATAGTGGTTCTCACTTGGCTGCAGGGGTGGAATCACCTGTGAGGGTTTAAAAAGTGTTGATTTCTGCATCCCCTACCCTGAGATTCTGATTTAACTGAGATGAGGCTTCAGCACTGGGTTTTACAGAGCTGTCCTGGTGATTCAAAATTGTAGCCAAGTTTACAAACCACTGGCCTTTGCCATACTGAGGATATAAAGAACTCTACCTGGATGAGGAAGCAGAGTAAACAGACAGAGTGATTCTGCAGGGGCAGGAGTGTATGTTTCTGTGTACAGGGTGTAGTTGGGGTGGGGGCCTGTGACCCCTTTTGCCCACTCTCAGGCCTTCCTGGCCTCTCATTGCACAGCCTTTCCACGTTTCTCACCTGGATGCCTGGATTCTTCTGTGCCTTGGTGGTGGTTTTCAGTATGATACAGTTGTCTCAGGAGATTTCATACAAGCCCCGCCTTAGTTCATCACAAACCTAGGAGCAGGATTCCCAAGGTGTGGCTTGCTGGGAGGGAAATCCTGGGAACTATACAGGATGAGCAGCTCAGCAGTAACTTCAGGAGTTGCTCCCGCACAGGGAAGTTCAGGTAGCTACAGGCCAATGGCCAAGCCTGGGTGTGGCACACGGCTGTGACTGGAACCTTCCTGTGCCTGGGATCTGAGGTGTGTGTGTGGCTCAGTTGTAATGACTCTTTGGGACCCCATGGACACAAAGGATGGGATTTCCCAGGCAGGAATACTGGAGTGGGTTGCCATTTCCTCCTCCAGGGGATCTTCCCAACCCAGGGATTGAACCTGCTACTCTTGGATCTCCTGCACTGGCAGGTGGATTCCCTTACCACTAGCGCCCCCTGGGGGCCCCAGGGAGCTGATCCTAATTTTTTTTTTCCCCCCCCCCCCCCCCCCCCCCCCCCCCCCCCCCCCCCCCCCCCCCCCCCCCCCCCCCCCCCCCCCCCCCCCCCCCCTTTAGGGGTCAGTGACAGGTAATTCCCAGATTCAGTGGTAAAGAATCTGCCTGCCAATGCAGGAGACACAGGAGATGCAAGTTCAATCCCTGGGTCAGGATGAAGCTCTGGAGGAGGAAATGACAACCCTCTCCAGTATTGTAATCTTGCCTGGAAAATCTCATGAACAGAGGAGCCTGGTGGGCTACAGTCACAGAGTCACAAAGAGTTGGACATGATTGAACACAGGCAGTGACAAGTGCCTATAATACCGAGCATCAAGAAGTACAGAGGTGTAATGGAATAAATGTCCCAATAAACAACAGCTGCCCCTTATTCTGCTCTGTGTGACAAGGATGTGGTTTTACTTAACTATCATATCACATTTAATTTTTGTTTTGGTATATGACAATTTATTACTATCATTCTTTCATCATCAAAATTTACGATCTTGGTCTTTCCTTCTTGTCTTTGTACAAGGCAAAAAAAGAGACACTGGCTACTTTGACAGCCTTAAAGTGGACTCCAGGAATGTCACCAACAGCATGACCTTTGCAACCAAATCCAGCAACCAGAACTTCATCATTTTCCTCAATAAAATTCAAGCAACAATCTCTGGGTACAAAAGGCTGTAATTTTTTGCCATTCTTGGTGAACTGAACCCTGACACATTTCCTGATGGCAAAGTTTGGCTGTTTGGCTTCAACCCCTATTTTTTCGAGCACAACTCTCTTGGCATGAGAAGTGCATCTAAAAGGGTTGGCCTTCAGGACTGTGCCCAAATGGGCTTTCTTGTACTGTTTCCATGCTGGCTTCTGGGCTCATCGGTGGCTACAGAGCTTCTTGGCAAAGACCACGACATTTGCTCATCCTACCAGCATTGTGGGCCTGAACAAAAGACCATCATGTTTAATTTTAACACAAGCTCGGAGGGTATTAGGATGTTAGGACCCCCACTATTTTACAGAGCTTAAGGACCTTGCTAGAAGTCATAAGACTCCTAACTGACAGCTACAGCCTCTGAGCCCTGGTGGAACCGCACAGTCTGTCCCCGCTCCACCCGTGTCCCGTGGGACTAGGAGGTCTCCCTGCCCAAAGACCTGCTCAGCCTGACTCCCTGGGTGGGTCCGTATGGTCCCTCCAGGGGCCCGCAGCCCCTTTGCTCCTATTGCCCCTGACTCAGGTCCTTCCTTTTGCAGGGCAGCCCCTGAGAGCCCCATGTTTGGCAGGAGGACACCCTTGCCCCTTTCTAGCAGCTTCTCCCTGCAGCCAACTCCCGGGGGTGGGTTCAGGCCAGGTTGTGAGGAGAATCATGAGAGAAGCAGGAAGGGTGTGTGTGAGCTTGTGGTCAGCACCTTCCTCTGACGTGGGACCGCCCTCTCTTCTGACACTTCCCGCCACTCAGGTCAGCTCCTCTCAACGCCCCACCCCCTCCATTACAAGTGCTCCTGTAGCTCTGCTGTGGATCAGTCACCAGGGGAGGGGTCAGAATGCAGAGTCCTAGGCTACAGCCCTAAAGGTCTGATTCAACATCCCAATCCCAGTGGATTGGGATGCAGGAGGTCCTTTGAGCACATTCTGAGAAGCATTTAACAGACCTGCCACTCACATATGTGGGCCCTGGGTCAAGAATATAAATGAAGCCCATCCTATATGTTTAAATATTTAAAAGTTATAAATCAAGCTAACACACTGTCAAGTACACCCTCATAACCACATGGCAGGCTGGGGTTCCTGGACCCTGGAGTTTGGAGCTAGAAGGCAGGAGAGCAGAGGGGAGGGGCCGACCCAGCCCCAAGCCCTCCCCCTGTTCTTCCCACCTCTGGCTCTGACCTTCTTTGTGCCCTGAGGAATCTGCTGCTCAAGAAAGAGCATTACAACCTTCAAGTCCAAGCTCAGGACATCCTCTTCCACCACATAAACAGCTGTATCTCGACTACATGTCAGGTTGGGACATGGGTCTTAGGAGGGAGGCCTGCACTGGAGCTGGGAGCAGGGGTTCTAGGGTCTACATGCTCAGAGCATGGCCTGGAGGGGGTGGGGCTCCAGGTGGCCACACCCTTTGGCCCACTTTGCCTGCCTGCACCTGGGGGAAGGTGCAACCACAGGATGAATGGAGCAGGGCCTCTAAACCAGCACTTCTTAAACTGTACTGTGAGCAGGACTCACCTGGGATCTGGAGATTTTGTCAGTAGGTCTGGGGTAGAGACCACAATCACGTGTTCCTAACAGCCTCCCAAGCCAGCTGACACTGCTGGTACACAGGCCTCACTTAGAACAGCAGAACTCTGGGGCAGGGAGGGCAGAGATTTCCTGTAAAGGAACAGGAAGTACATTTCCACGCTCTGAGGGCCTTATGGTCTATGCTCAGAAAAACATCTACTTCTGCTGCATTGACTGCACTAAAGCCTTTGACTGTGGACACAACAAACTGGAAAATTCTTCAAGAGATGGGAATACCAAACCACCTTACCTACTTCCTAAGCAACCTGTATGCAGGTCAAGAAGCAACAGTTAGAATCTAACATGGATCGACTGCCTGGGTCAAAATTGAGAAAGGAGTATGACAAGGCTGTATATTATCACCCTGTTTATTTAACTTACATGAAAAATAATGTGCATATATGTATAACTGAATCACTGTGGTATAGCAGAAATTAACACAACATTGTAAGTCAACCATACTTAAATACAATAAATTTTTCTAAAAACAAGAAAAAAAAAAAAAAAGAAACAAGGATGTCATTAAGTTCTTTATTAGTAATGTGTACTCTGGTTACTTGCATGTCCCGTGTTTGCTGGATTTTCCCACTTTAAACAAACAATTCGTCCTTAAAGAATTAAGCTGAGAAGATAATTTTAGTCCATGAAATGTCGTGTTCCTCTCAACACCCACGCCCCAACATTCACCATTTAGTCAGCCAATGATGAATTTTGGATGAATTATTTATTACAATGATTGCTGTCACATGGTACTTGTCTGTCAATCTGTCTACATTTGTGAGCTGGCTTTCTACTACAAAATAAGAGCTTTCCCTTTCTCATAGCTATTCTATATCTTGTCAGAATCAGTATAAACTCATGGATTTTTTTTTAAAATTATTGTTGTAAAATGTGGGGTGTAAAACCCTCAATCCTCTGTTCACCATTACTTGCCACATTTCTAATGTGATATAAACTCCATACCAGAGACTCATTTTTTGCTAGGTAGTCTGCAAAATTTAATCTTAAAAATGTTTTTCATGTAATGTTCTCCAGAATTAAATATGATTAGCTTTTGGATCAAACATGGTTTGGAATACCTAAAGCTTCCACCTATTGGGATGGATACTTGTGAGCATGTTTACTGAGTGGAAGAGAGAATTTAGTCAGAAACATCCAATGTATACTTTGTGCAGAACATTCTTAGTGTGTTTGAGTCTTAACCTTGGTTCTTCTTCATTTTAATTTTATTTATTTTAATTGGAAGAAAATTATTTTACAATATTGTGGTGGTTTTTGCCATACATCAATATGAATCACCCTTGAGTGTACATGTGTTTCACCATCCTGAACCCCACACCCCACCCCTCTAGGTTGTCCCAGAGCACTGGCTTTGAGTGCCCTGCTTCATGCATCAAACTTGCACTGGCCATCTATTTTACAAATGGTAATATACATACAAGTTTCAATGCTATTCTCTAATACCATCCCACCTTCGCCTTCATCCACATAATCCAATAGTCTGTTCTTTACATCTGTGTCTCTTTTGCTGCCTTGCATATAAGATCATCATTACTGACTTTCTAAATTCCAAAAATATGCATTAATACACTGTATTGATGTTTTTCTTTCTGGCTTACTTCACTCTGTATAATAGGCTTCAGTTTCATCCACCTTATTAGAACTGACTCAGATGTGTTCTTTTTATAGCTGAGTAATATTCCACTGTGCATATGTACCACGACTTCCTTATCCATTCGTCTGCCGATGGACATTTAGGTTTCTTCCACATTTTAGCTATTGTAAACAATGCTGCAATGAAGACTGGGATACATGTGTCTCTTTCAATTCTGGTTTCCTCAGTGTGTATGCCCAGCAGTGCGATTGCTGGTTCATATGGCAGTTCTATTTCCACTTTTTTTAAGGACTCTCCACACTGTTCTCCATAGTGGCTGTACTAGTTTGCATTCCCACCAATAGTGTAAGAAGGTTCTCATTTCTCCACAAACTCTCCAGTATTTATTGATTATAGGCTTTTTGATGGCTGCCACTCTGATCGGCATGAAGTGATACTTCATTGTGGCTTTGATTTGTGTTTCTCTGATAATGAGTGATATTGAACCTTTTTTTTTCACGTGTTTGTTAGCCCTCTGTATGTCTTCTTTGGAGAAATGTCTGTTTAATTCTTTAGCCCACTTTTTGATTGGGTTGATGTTTTCTGGTATTGAGCTGCATGAATTGCTTGTGTATTTTGGAGA
Organism: Tragelaphus eurycerus; assembly: GCA_935064755.1. Lineage (NCBI taxonomy): Eukaryota > Metazoa > Chordata > Mammalia > Artiodactyla > Bovidae > Tragelaphus > Tragelaphus eurycerus. The sequence goes on along the minus strand of CAKXYN010000357.1, from coordinate 242,957 downwards.
TTAATTCTTTGTCAGTTGTTTTGTTTGGTATTACTTTCTCCCACTTTGAAGGCTGCCTTTTCACCTTATGTATAGTTTCCTTTGTTGTGCAAAAGCTTTTAAGTTTAATTAGATCACAATATGCCAGCAAATTTGGAAAACTCAGCAGTAGCCACAGGTCTGGAAAAGGTCAGTTTTCATTCCAATCCCAAAGAAAGGCAATGCCAAAAAATGCTCAAACTACTACACAATTGCACTCATCTCACACACTAGTAAAGTAATGCTCAAAATTCTCCAAGCCAGGCTTCAGCAATATGTGAACTGTGAACTTCCAGATATTCAAGCTGGTTTTAGAAAAGGAAGAGGAACCAGAGATCAAATTGCCAACATCTGCTGGATCATCAAAAAAAGCAAGAGAGTTCCAGAAAAATGTCTATTTCTGCTTTATTGACTATGCCAAAGCCTTTGACTGTGTGGATCACAATAAACTGTGGAAAATTCTTCAAGAGATGGGAATACCAGACCACCTGATCTGCCTCTTGAGAAATCTGTATGCAGGTCAGGAAGCAATAGTTAGAACTGGACATGGAACAACAGACTGATTCCAAATAGGAAAAGGAGTACATTAAGGCTGTATATTGTCACCCTGCTTATTTAATTTATATGCAGAGTACATCATGAGAAATGCTGGGCTGGAAGAAGCACAAGCTGGAATCAAGATTGCCGGGAGAAAATCAATAACCTCAGATATGCAGATGACACCACTATTATGGCAGAAAGTGAAGAGGAACTCAAAAGCCTCTTGATGAAAGTGAAAGAGGAGAGTGAAAAAGTTGGCTTAAAACTCAACATTCAGAAAACGAAGATCATGGCATCTGGTCCCATCACTACATGGGAAATAGATGGGGAAACAGTGGAAACAGTGTCAGACTTTATTTTGGGGGGCTCCCAAATAACTGCAGATGGTGATTGCAGCCATGCAATTAAAAGACACTTACTCCTTGGAAGGACAGTTATGACCAACCTAGATAGCATATTCAAAAGCAGAGACATTACTTTACCAACAAAGGTTCGCCTAGTCAAGGCTATGGTCTTTCCTGTAGTCATGTATGGATGTGAGAGCTGGACTGTGAAGAAGGCTGAGCGCCGAAGAATTGATGCTTTTGAACTGTGGTGTTGGAGAAGACTCTTGAGAGTCCCTTGGACTGCAAGAAGATCCAACCAGTCCATTCTGAAGGAGATCAATCCTGGAATTTCTTTAGAAGGAATGATGCTAAAGCTGAAACTCCAGTATTTTGGCCACCTCATGCGAAGAGTTGACTCATTGGAGAAGACTCTGATGCTGGGAGGGATTGAGGGCAGGAGGAGAAGGGGACGACAGAGGATGAGATGGCTGGATGGCATCACTGACTTGATGGGTGTGAGTCTGGGTGACCTCCAGGAGCTGGTGATGGACAGGGAGGCCTGGCGTGCTGCGGTTCATGGGGTCGCAAAGAGTCGGACACGACTGAGCGACTGATCTGATCTGATCTGATGGTTTTTCCAGTAGTCATGTATGGATGTGAGAGTTGGACTGTGAAGAAAGCTGAGCGCCAAAGAACTGATGCTTTTGAACTGTGGTATTGGAGAAAACTCTTGAGAGTCCCTCAGACTGTAAGGAGATCCAACCAGCCAATCCTAAAGGATTTCAGTCCTGAATATTCACTGGAAGGACTGATGTTGAAGCTGAAGCTCCAATACTTTGGCCACCTAATGGGAAGTACTGACTCATTGGAGAAGATCCTGATGCTGGGAAAGATTGAAGGCAGGAGGAGAAGGGGATGACAGAGGATGAGATGGTTAGATGGCATCACTGACTCAATTGTCATGAATTTGAGCAACCTCTAGGAGTGATGATGGACAGAGAAGCCTGGTGTGCTGCAGTCCATGGGGTCACAAAGCACTGGACATGACTGAGTGACTAAACTGAACTGAACCTTGAACAGGAATTTAACTCTTTCTAAATTTTAAATGCTATTAAAAACATTGATAATGTAATAGTATTTCCTTTTGAAAGCTGGTATGGCCTCATTATAAACATAATTATGATGGTAAATAAGAAAGCAGTACTGGAGAGGGTAGTACTGATTAACAACTAATCACATATCCAACATTGTTCAAAAGCAGTGTTTCTCAACTGTCTGGAATTACATATCAGTTTTATTTAATTTTACATTTTCAGTCCATTGCAACTTAGTCACTGATCCACTGTGCACGGCTAGTATGCATCTCCCCCGTTAAGTGCAACACTCACATTGGTCTCTGGGCTGTTCAGGATCACATCCATCCTAAGTGTGGATGTCATGGCAATAGCTGATGGCTCTGAGTTTCTAGCTTTATTGAGTTTCCTGTACTTACTTCTAACCTAGTTACAAACAGTTCATGGACTGACACTATAGTGCATAGACCACACAGTGAGTGGCACTGTTATAGTTTATCTTGGCAACAACCCTCTGTGAATCATACTATCCTCACCTCAACTTTCAGACAAAGACACTGAAGCACAGTGGACTTCCTAACCTTAAGAGCCCATGGTAAACAGGAGCAGAATTTGTATCCAAACCCAGTCAGCAATGCCCAGAACCAGTATTTGTCCCTAAAGGGTGACCCCAGAACTTGTGCTCCTCCCTGGAGGCTTATGTCATTTTAATTTTAAGTACATGTGGAGGAAGAACAGTCTGATTTAGGCCATCAGATGAGGCCCTCCTCAAATACACCTTCTACAGTCTACAAACCTCCTTCATCCACACTCATCTTGCTCTCCTCTCCTGATGGTTAGGAATCACCAAGGTCAGTGATTCCACCTGTGTCTCTGGATGCTCTTGGTCCATCCATCATCCCAACCAAAGAATTCTAAGAGCAGGAATCATATCCATCTTCAAGATGAAGAAGCTGAGATTCAGAGGTTAAGATACTTGCGTAAGTATTTAACTAAGGCTACATGGATATAGGGTGTCCATAGTCCATTTTGTCAAGGATGGTGCCAGTTTATTTCCCTGGCACTCTGGCTGGTTACTGCTTTCCTTTCATTCTCAAGTGTCCCATTCAGTGCAGTACATTCTTTGGACACCCACACTGCTAGTGAGAGCAGAGAAAGACCTAACAGGCAGATCAGTGTGACTGACTCCAAAACCTACGCTTGCTGTTATCCCAGGCTACTTCTTAGAATTCCAAAATTACCAAGTTGACAAGGAAGGTTTGTTCTCAGTCATCATTTATTCATTCAGCAAACATTTACTGAGTGCACCCTATGTGACAGACACTGTGCTGAAAGATGTAATTAAAAAGTGAATAGAACACAGTTTCAAGTCTTTTTCTCATTTGGTTTAGTGAGAAAACAGACCTTATGGATAAAGAAAGCTGGGTGCAGAAGAATTGATGCTTTTGAACTGTGGTGTTGGAGAAGACTCTTGAGAGTCCCTTGGACTGCAAGGAGATCCAACCAGTCCATTCTAAAGATCAGCCCTGGGATTTCTTTGGAGGGAATGATGCTGAATCTGAAACTGCAGTATTTTGGCGACCTCATGAGAAGAGTTGACTCATTGGAAAAGACTCTGATGCTGGGATGGATTGGGGTCAGGAGGAGAAGGGGACGACAGAGGATGAGATGGCTGGATGGCATCACCGACTTGATGGATGTGAGTCTGAGTGAACTCCGGGAGTTGGTGATGGACAGGGAGGTCTGGCGTGCTGTGGTTCATGGGGTTGCAAAGAGTCGGACATGACTGAGCAAATGAACTGAACTGAGACCATATGAATGCTCATAGTCAGGGCAGGCTACATAGTTTACATAACCTGTGTAAAATGGAAAGAACAGGGCCTCTTATTTTAAAATCACCACACTGGATGACAATAGGACACTAACCAAGTACGATTCAGTTTAACAAACGAGAGATGCTTAGGGTCCTACAGAAAGACAAGTTACCTAGGATGATGACTGATCTTTTTTCCTAGAAGAGGTGATGACTGGGCTGACCCTAGAAAATGAGATTTCTCCCCTTAATGGACCTGCTTCTCTATTTTTTAAAGCAGAGGGTATTGAGGAGAATCACTAATTCATCATCTTGACTTATACATCAGTCTTCAAGAGTTTCCCCCACAGGACATCTTCATCACCTACCTTAGAGCTGTGACACAGGATGTGGGGGGACATGGAGATGTGCTGCTCAGACCTCCCTTCACAGACTCGTTGTCCAACTGCTGGGGGTGCTGCCAGTGGGCAACCTTAAACCAGGTTGCATGCAATGATCCTTCCAGGCGGAGGTATAAAGACCTAGCCATTGAATGTGTCAGGACAACCCTGAAGGGCCATCAGTACTCCAGATGCCCCATGGGATCAGCTAAAGTCATCCAGCCACTGATCCAGCTTGATCTTTCCTTCTGCCCTATCCCGTGTCTTCCCTCCTGATTCCACAGTATTGAATCCATTGATTTACCAGGGCTGTTCCAGCCCTGCTAAACATCCCAGCACTAAACTCCATCTGAATCTGCATTCCAGAGAACCAGCCTGCAACATGTATTAGAAAACATTCCAGTACTCAGGGAGGACTTTTAGTTGAAAATTACTGGTTACACATGTACTTAAAACATTTTAAAACCCCAAAATAAAATACAAAATGGTGGAAACAAAGACTTTTTGTGTGAATATCACTACCTTTGGTTTAAAATCCACAACATAATGTTGTCTGACCAAAATGAAATTAAGTTATATATTAATAAAAGAAATCTATTACATTTAAAAACATGAAAGTGTCATTTTATATAAAAGATTGAATGTTAGCAATTCCACATGTTCAATCTAATAGAAAAAAGCCATTAGCATTTGAAATGTAGAGAACATTATATTTATGAATAACTCACGGGTAAAAGATATAGTTAACGAATTAAATTAGGAATTAGAAAATACATAATACTTTGGTGAGTGGTTGGTGGTAAGTATCAAAACTTGTAGGTTGTAGCTAAAGTGGATCACAGAAAAATTGTCAGCTTTATATCTTATGTTAGAAAAATAATGATATTATTAATCTGTTTCCAATTTAAGAATTTAGAGGAAAAAAATCTCAAAATAAAGGAAAAGTTGAAAGAATGATATGATGAACTAGAAAGAAAAACAGAGTATCAATCAAGCAATAATTTGATTCTTTGAAAATAGGAAAAAGTTATACAAGATTATTCATAAAAAATGAGAAGCTTCAAAGAAAACTAAAAGGCCAAAGAACAAAGAGATGATGCAGAGATTAAACATGTGAGATATTGTGAATAAATTTATGCCAATCAAGCTCAAAACTCACAGATAAAAGATCTACTTCTAGAAAAGTGAAACTTACCAAAATGACTCTGCAGAAAGAACACACTGAAGAGGAAGCACATAATTACCGAAAGTTACCCAATGATGGCTGCACAACACTGTGAGTGTGATTAATGCCAAATCATGTGATTAAAAGGAGAAGGCAATGGCACCCCACTCCAGTACTTTGCCTGGAAAATCCCATGGATGGAGGAGCCTGGTAGGCTGCAGTCCATGGGGTCGCTAAGAGTCAGACATGACTGAGCGACTTCACTTTCTCTTTTCACTTTCATGCATTGGAGAAGGAAATGGCAACCCACTCCAGCGTTCTTGCCTGGACCAGGGACGGGGGAGCCTGGTGGGCTGCCGTCTATGGGGTCACACAGAGTCGGACATGACTGAAGTGACTTAGCATAGCATAGCATAGCGTGTGATTAAAAATGATTATATGACAAATTTTATGTTATATATATTTTACCACAATTTTTTAAGATAAAAAAATAAAATCCTCTATCTAGAAGACAGTCTAGATAACATGTCTGTCTTCCATTAGCAAATCCCCTAGAGGGGTTCCTACTTTGACAAGGCATATTTTCTCTTCCTTCTCTTTTAGAGGGCTTCCCCAGTGGCTCAGCGGTAAAGAATCTGCCGCAAAGCGGGGGACACAGATGAACGTGCAAATCACTGCCCTTCTGTATTTTAACCACATATTTTTTGGAGGGTGACATCTCTCTCTTCTATAATGTCACTTAAACTACACGTATTGTATGTTTTTCCTATTACTTTTCTCTGTAGTATTTTAACCAGAGGTCTTTGAGTGGAATATGGATAATAGTTCTGTTAAAGGAAGTGGTGACACAAAATGGCAACTCACACAATCTTCAAGAATCTGTAACATAATTAGAAAGTAATATGTAATTCTGGGAACAGTAAAAAAAAAAATTGTGAGAACTTTGTCTTAAATCTTAGAAAATAGTAGTTTGGCTTAGTTTGGCTCCAGAGTCTTTCAAGACACAAAACCTGGGAGACACCTTTTATTGGTGGCCTGCACCTCTGATTTGGTTAAGAAAGAAAATAGTATAACACATAAATAAACACAATAAATCCTTTTGCAAGAACTTGAAATCACTGAGTGAAGTTGGAGAAAAATTATAGGTTAGTATCTTATAATATGTCAGTATCTGTTGCTGGTGTACAAAAAGAACATAATTTACGCAGTGCAGAAACCGATTGGAACAATGTCTGGAATAGATGTGAACTCATGGTAGAATAACAGAGTTGACTCAAAAGTTGTGAGGGCTGAGGGGTGTCCATTGGCCATTCATAATATTCATAATCACATGGTCACTGTGAGTGATATCTGGTTATTCGCTTTCAGAGTGCGCCTGAGGCGGGGGGTGGGGGAGACAAAAACCACACGCTTATGAATTTTAAAGTCCTTCTCCTAAAGAAACACATTCTTAGGTCCACTGCTCCATGTGAAGCAAATCATATCACTACTAGAGGCACAATTGGAAAACCAGGCGTGTATTTATTCTATGGAGGAAGAAGCCCCATTAAAACCTTCACTGGGGCTGGACATAATGCCAAACAACCTGTAGATACACTTGAGTTCTGATTATCATTATTATTTATTAATATTTTAATAAAATTATAAGATAAAAAAAATTATAATAAAAAAACAAAATAGAGAAGGAAATGAAAAAAAAGATAATAGATGGGAGGGAATTGATTTATACTTACCGTTTCTTGGTTTTTTATATATATATATATAAAAAGAAATATAAATATTAATATGAGTGTGTAGTGCATATATTTTAAAAATATTTAATTAACAATAGTCAAAAATAAGAAATAGAAAGAGAGAGAGAAAGATAAATAGTTATTTTCTTTCTGGTTGGGGGCCTGGAGAAAGGAGGCGGCTGGTGGGCTATAGTTGATGGAGAAACAGACAGTCACGACTGAGCGAACCAAAAAAAAAAACAAATTGAAAGAAAGAAAGAAACATACAAATACATTGATTTAAAGAAATATAGAATTAAGAAAAAAAGAAAAAAAAAAAATAACATTTGAGATTTGAACAGAAAAAATAATTTTTATACAAAGAAAATAACAACACAAAAGACAAAACAGTGGTGGGGGGCCCCTGTGTGGAAGTGTTTTATAAATATAGAGGGAGAGAGAGATTTTTTTTTATTAATAAATTTAAAAAAATATTTTTAAAAATTTAAATTTTGTAGCACTAGATAGGTGTTTTAAAATCTATGATTATAGGTGGACTTCCGGTTAAGATGGCGAAGGATTAGGACGGGGAATACGCTTTCTCCTCCACAAATTCATCAATGGGACATCTGGGCGCCGAGTAAATACCACAAACAGCTTCGGAGTGCTGGCAGAGGACGTCGGACACCCAGAAAGCAACTCACTGCCTTCTAAAGGAGGTAGGAAAGAATATAGAAGCCAGAGAGAGACAAAGAGGGAGGGGCGGACCTCTGTCCGGGGAAGGGAGTCTTAAAAAGAGAAGTTTCCAAACACCAGGAAACACTCTCCCTGCGGAATCTGCGCCGAACCTGGGAAACACGGAGACTATCATAACAGGGAGGAGAACAGTTGAGCAATTAGAACCCACAGACTGCGGGCCCTGCGGTAACTTCCGCAGCGGAAAAGCACCGCTGCAAACGCCCGCATCTGCCATTAGGGAGCCGGGGCTGGGCAGGGAGACGCCTTGGCCGTTCCCACGCGGGACGCTCCGCTGCCGGCGCTCCCCAGAGGGACGCTCCCCCGCGGGACTCTCCCCCCACTGGACGCTCCCCCGCCGGCCACTCCCGCGCAGGCGTGCCCCCCCCGCCCGCTGTGCCGGCGGCTCCCACGAGGGCCACCCCATCCCCTCCCCCCACCCGCCCGCCCGCCATTCCCGTCGCCGACCCCCTCCCCCTCTGCGGGCCTCAGCGCAGACTTCGTTCGCCTGATTGTCTGGAGTGCTGCCTAACTGGAGTAGTTTGGGCCGGCAATCCAGATTGTGCAGCGCCGACCACACGAGTGGCGGGCCTTGGCCCAGAACACCGCCGAACCGTGCACAGAACAAAGAACTATACAGAACAACCACAGAGAAAGGGGCCTATAGATCTTGAGAAATTTAAGCCAGAACAAGGAACTAGCTGAAAATGAACTGAACCCACAACAATAATAGAGAAACTCTTATATATATTGTTACTATTTTTCCCATCATTATTTCCTTTTTTTTTCTCTTTTCTTTTTTAATATATATATATTTTTTAAATTTTTATTATTTTTTAATTGGAAAAAGGAAAACAAAAATTTTTTTTTTCCCTTTTAATTTTTTTTTGTTGTTGTTTGTTTTGTTTCTTTTATTTTTTTATTATTATTATTTTTTTTATCCTCTAGTACTTCTTTAATCTCCACGTTTAGATATAACTTTTACGACCCTGTTTTGTTTTTTTTTTTCCTTTTTTTCCTTTTTGTCCTTTGCTTTTTTCCTTTCCTTTTTTCTTTTCTTTACTGATTACTGACTAGATCTGTCTCTCTCCTTCACACTCCCTCCTTTTATCCTCCTGACCACCTCTGTCTCCTTCCTCCCTTTTTCCTTCTATGTATAATTCCGTGAACATCTCTGAGCAGTCCAGTTGTGGAATGCATTATAGAAGAAGAAGTTTTTGAGACTACTGTAAAAATAAGACCAATAACTGGAACCAGGAGGCTTAAGTCCATACCCTGATCCCACGAAACACTAATTGACAGGAGCTCATTAAAAGCCTCCATACCTACTCTGAAACCAAGCATCACACAAAGACCAGCAAGTTCCACAACAAGACATACCAAGCAAATTCTCCAGAAAAACAAGAACACAGCCTGAGCTCCAATACACAGGCTACACAAAAGCGACCCCAAAAGCATAGACATCTCATAACTCACTACTAGACACTCCACTGCACCCCAGAGAAAAGAAATCCAGCTCCACCCACCAGAACACCGATACAAGCTTCCATAAACAAGAAACCTCGACAAGCCACCGGTACAAACCCACATATAGTGCAGAAACGCCACAATAAAGAGAACTCCACAGACTACCAGAATACAGTAAAGACGCCCCAAACTTAGCAATTTAAACAAGATGAAAAGACAGAAGAATTCCCAGCAGGTAAAGGAACAGGATAAAAGCCCACCAAACCAAACAAAAGAGGAAGAAATAGCGAACCTACCTGATAAAGAATTCCAATAATGATCGTGAAATTAATCCAAAATCTGGAAAGCAAAATGGAATCATGGATAAATAGTCTGGAGAAAAGCATTGAGAAGATGCAAGAAAGATTTAACAAGGACCTAGAAGAAATAAAAAAGAATCAACATATAATGAATAATGCAATAAATGAGATCCAAAACACTCTGGAGGCAACAAATAGTAGAATAACAGAGGCAGAAGATAGAATTAGTGAATTAGAAGATAGAATGGCAGAATTAAAGGAATCAGAGGAGAAAAAAGAAAAACGAATTAAAAGAAATGAGGACAATCTCAGAGACCTCCAGGACAATATTAAACGTTACAATATTAGAATCATAGGAGTCCCAGAAGAAGAAGACAAAAAGAAAGACCATGAGAAGATACTAGAGGAGATAATAGTTGAAAACTTCCCTAAAATGGGGAAGGAAATAATCACTCAAGTCCAAGAAACCCAGAGAGTCCCAAATAGGATAAACCCAAGACGAAACACCCCAAGACACATATTAATCAAATTAACAAAGATCAAACACAAAGAGCAAATATTAAAAGCAGCAAGGGAAAAACAACAAATAACACACAAGGGAATTCCCATAAGGATAACAGCTGATCTTTCAATAGAAACTCTCCAAGCCAGGAGGGAATGGCAAGACATACTTAAAGTGATGAAAGAAAAGAACCTACAGCCCAGATTATTGTACCCAGCAAGGATCTCATTCAAATATGAAGGAGAAATCAAAACCTTTACAGACAAGCAAAAGCTGAGAGAATTCAGCACCACCAAACCAGCTCTCCAACAAATACTAAAGGACATTCTCTAGACAGGAAACACAAAAAGGATATATAAATTCAAACCCAAAACAACAAAGTAAATGGCAACGGGATCATATTTATCATTAATTACCTTAAATGTAAATGGGTTGAATGCCCCAACCAAAAGACAGAGACTGGCTGAATGGATACAAAAAACAAGACCCCTCCATATGAATGAAACTAGAACACTTTCTAACACCATACACAAAAATAAACTCAAAATGGATTAAAGAGCTAAATGTAAGACCAGAAACCATAAAACTCCTAGAGGAAAACATAGGCAAAACACTCTCTGACTTACATCACAGCAGGATCCTCTATGACCCACCTCCCAGAATACTGGAAATAAAATCAAAAATGAACAAATGGAACCTAATCAAACTTAAAAGCTTTTGCACAACAAAGGAAACTATAAGCAAGGTGAAAAGACAGCCTTCAGAATGGGAGAAAATAATAGCAAATGAAGCAACTGACAAACAACTAATCTCAAAAATATACAAGCAACTTCTACAGCTCAATTCCAGAAAAATAAATGACCCAATCAAAAAATGGGCCAAAGAACTCAATAGACATTTCTCCAAAGAAGACATACAGATGGCTAACAAACACATGAAAAGATGCTCAATATCACTCATTATCAGAGAAATGCAAATCAAAACCACTATGAGATACCATTTCACGCCAATCAGTATGGCTGCTATCAAAACAAAAGGCAAGAAAAAATGAAGAGGGGGGGGGGGGAGGGGAGGCACCTTTCACTGTTTGTGGGGAAGCAAAAAGGGACAACCCCTTTTGGGAACAGTATGGAGATTCCTCAAAAAAATGCGAAAAGAAATGCCTTATGATCCAGCAAACCCACTCCTGGGCGTATATAATCAGAGAAAAAAAAAAAAAGAAAAAAAACACCTCCCCCCAAATTTACAACACACATTTTTTGAAAAACACAAAAGGAGGAAGAAACATATATATCCACCCACAAAAGAATAAAAAAGAAAAATGTGGTAAAAATAAAAAAAGAAAAATTACACAAAAAAAAAAAAAAAAAAAATTAGAATAATTTATAAGGAGGGGGAGGGAATGGGGGCTATTATACAGAGTGAAGTAAGCCAGAAACAAAAACACAAATACAGTATACTAACGCATATATATGGAATTTAGAAAGATGGTAAAAAATAACCCTATTTACGAGACAACAAAAGAGACACTGATGTATAGACCAGACTTTTGGACTCTGGGACCAGGAGAGGGTGAGATGATTGGGGAGAATAGCATTGAAATATGTATAATATTATATCTGAAATGTATTAATTGTTCAAACTAAACACTATCATGTTACAATTTGTTCATACTAGATGTTTGTAATGTTTCTGATAATCAATAAAAGAGATTCTTGATTAAAAAAAAAATCTATGATTATAAATACATTTTAATTGTTTAGAGCAGTGGTCCCCAACCTTTTTGGCACTAGGGACCCAGTTTCTAGAAGACACTTTTTCCACAGACTGGGCAAGAGGAGGGTCAGATGTAAAGTGAGCAATGGGGAGCCCCAGCTGAAGCTTTGCTCCTTTGCATACCACTCACCTCCTGCCATGTGGCCCAGTCCCTAACAGCCCACAGGCCATACCAGTCTGGCCAGGAGTTGGGGGACCCGTGATTTAGAGTCTCTAAAGCTACTTAGAACTATGGGTGTATTTTTTATTGCTGGAAGGCAAATCTTCTGTCTACAGCCTTTAAAAAAATGATACCACTTTTATACTGTAAAACGCTCTATATTCTTAAAGGCCTTAAGCATCTGCTCTCTCATCTGATCCCTGTAATAAGTGTGAAGAAGCCAGCAGGGCTATAATCCCTGCTCTACATACAGGTGAGGACCTGAGGCTCAGAGACCTTGGGGATCACAAGGCCATGTGGATGCTAAGTGCCTCCTCCATCTATTTAAATGGGTCCAGGCTCCCAGGGCTCAGATATGAGGATTTTATAGTTACACACTGGGAACAAAGAAACTTCAGAAAATCTCAACCAGATCTGCTTCGTCACAGAACAGAATGGATGACAGGCATTCATTCTTTGAGATGAACTGTGTCCCCTCCAACTTTACATGTTGAAGTCCTAAACAACACCGTACCTCAGAATGTGACTGTTTGGAGACAGCGTCTTTAAAGAGGCAATAAAGTTAAAATGAAGTCATACAGGTGGGTCTTAATCTAACAGACTGGAGTTAGATTAAGAAGAGGAGACCAGGACACAGGCTCCCACAGAGGGAAGAGCATGTGAGACACAGAGGGAAGATGGCGTCTCCAAGCCAAGGAGAGAGACCTCAGAGGAAACCAATCCTACCGACCCGTTGACCTCAGACTTCCAGCCTCCAGGGCTGTGAGGAAATAAGTTTCCATTGTTTAAGTCACCTGCTCTGTGGTCTTTGTATGGCAGCCCTATCAAAGTAATGCCCCCTCCAGCTTATGTATCTAAAAGGTACTTTCTCTGCTATTTTATCAATCAGGGTCAATCAGTGATCAACCTGCCTGAACTATTTGTTCAAGAAAATGTGATGTGGAAGCACCTTCTCCCAGATGTTGACTTTTCTTTTCAGATGAATGAATTCTGTTCTATCAGTGAAATCTTTTGACTGAGGCTAATGCTCCAGGTGTTATAGCTCTGAACAATACATTGATACCTGATGCTTGCACATTCAAAAAACTGATAATCTGACAGTTTATCCTCCTAAGAGGATGCAGAGTATGCAGAAATAATGTCAAGATGGGATGAGAATCAAGAACTGCATTTCTTTCTGTAGCGGTGACCTGAGCCAGTGGCAGGACTGAAATCTAAGAGTGAGGTTCTGTCACCCTGTGAACTTGAGTGACCACCTCCACCTTGGCTACCACGTGAAAGGCGCAGTGTTCTCAGACTCGGCACAGAACACAGAAACCAGGACTCCACTCAGCCTCCCCAGAAATTCCCCCTTTGTCTGCCTGGACCAGCTCAGTGACCTTGGGTGAGCCCTGGACCAATCTCTTCATCCATGACATGGGATAAAAAAGGGCAGTCATGAGGACTAAGTGAAATCATATATGCAAGAACTGTGTAAAATAAATGATAAAGAACTATACAAATGTAACTTACCATTAATATTGTTAGAGTAGCGGCAGGATTTCTAGACCAGGAATCACAAGATTTCTAATTCTATGACCTATGTCTGTTTCTGTACATATCATATGTGACACTTGGTTTAAACATATCTTAAAGAACAGATTTCTAACTCTGTATCTGCTGCAAATTAGCTTAACACCAGTTGTATACATGGGACCACATTCCTTCTAAGAGGACTTAGTTTCCTCACCTGTAAAATGAGGATGTTGAACGCTATTATCTTATCTGAAAATATCTAAAATTCTGAGATCAGTTTCTCATTACTCAATGTCCAGCTCATACGTAAGGATAATATAGTTTTTCAATGAACACTTTGACACATAGATGGGGACACCTCTCTTTGATGTGTAATGCCTAAGTTCTAAAGAACAAAAGGGTTTTAAGAGTCCTGACTGTTTGGGGACTAGGTTATATGGGGAATCACAAATGATTATCTGGTCTCAGGATGGAAACTCTGACTGGGAGACACTCTAGTAGATGAAAGCACTCTGAATTTTTGTCACAAAAAACACAGAGCTCCATGTTCAGCTTCTTAAAACTTGCATACAGTACAGTACCAACAAAAAACTATTTCCTACCCTATGAACAGTGGAAGGTACTGCTGTGCATTTCCTCATTTCTAAGGAGAATTGAGATGAAACAGTGACAGAGGGAAATTAGACCACATTTTAAATACATTTTTCATACAGACATACTGTTAGATGCTGGGACATTTTTTTTTTTTTTTAAACAGGTATTTTAAATATTACACAAGTAATTTTATTCTACTTACAAGTGAAAATCTGGGAAATGCAGAAATGAAGAAGGTAAAATGCATCCATAATTTAATAACCAGAGAAACAGTTTCAATGGGGAAGCCTCATCACATACAGCTGGAAGCCTCACCCCACCTCGAACCACGCATCTCAAGTGGCGAGGACACCACTCCTTCCCTCCCTCCTCTATTTTCCCATCAGCGTCAACCCCACCTTGTTCCAGAATGAATTACTGGTGGCTGCGTGACAATCATTAAATCCCTCAAACTAGACCTCAGTTGTCACTTCTGTACAAGACACTACCGGCTCACCTTTGTTAGAAAGACACCACGTGAGTGAAGGTCACTCATTGAGGGCCTTCCTCACACCATGTACAGTGCTTACTGCTTTAACACACCTCATGTCCAAGCACCATCCAGAGTACAGTGTTAAGGTACTGTGAATTCCTGATTTATCCTGATGGCAATCTACCTTCTTCAGGAAGTTAGAGGGAGCATGGGTGGGGAGGGGGTAACTGGATAAAATTTTAAACAACAAAGAATTAGGATTAAGTGACAGTATCATGTAGGAGTTTTCTTTACAGGTTAGAAATAGAGGCAACTTATACCTTTCCCTGGTTAATCTTCCTAGACTCAAAGCATTTCTAAACTTTTTTCCTTAAACTCTCAAATTTCATGGATATTCCTTGACAGCACTTGCATTACAAATGTGCTGAGCACCAGTCAGAATGAAACGTAAAGCGTCTGCAAAATGAGAGTGTTCCATGCTCTAAGGGAATCTGAACCTAGGGTCCAAGTGTGTGGTGAGTCCTATCTGAAATCTGTTAGGCACAGGTGCGCGTGCACAGAAGAACACACTCATCCTACACCCCATCCCCACCACTGCTGCAGATTCTCAGCAGACCTGCCTTCAACCTGCCACATGCTGTTAAGACACAGTCATGAAGTTTAGTCTCTGGAGGTTTATGACTGAAAAGGGCACAGAGACCCCTGGTGGAGATTCCGAAGAGCGAATCTGGAAACAAACTTCAATTACAACACCCTGCAGCAGGCTCACCTGTTTTGCCCTTTAAGTGAGGACAGTGGCCTTCACCCCATCCAGTTGCTGCACCATCTTGTAAAGCAGGCTATCTCTATTTTGCAGCAAATCATACAGCTCATCATATTCTACCACGTTCCCTGAATCCAAAACCTGTTAATCAGCAGAAAGAAACCAATTAGCATCAATGTGCCACAGTATCATATTGTGTGTGTGTGTGTGTGTTAAGTTGTTTTAGTTGTGTCCAACTCTTTGCAACCCAATGTACTATAGCCCGCCAGGCTCCTCTGTCCATGGAATTTTCCAGGCAAGAATACTGGAGTGGGTTGCCATTTCCTTCTCCAAGGGATCTTTCTAACCCAGGGATTGAACCCATGTTTCTTATGAAACTCCTGAATTGGCAGGTGGGTTCTTTACTATGAGCACCAAATGTCTCACAGTAACGTAACTTGGACAACTATTTCAGAATTGATTGATTACCCTGTTTTACTAGACAGACAAAGGACTGGAGAATCCCAGGGACGGGGGAGCCTGGTGGGCTGCCGTCTGTGGGGTCGCACAGAGTCGGACACGACTGAAGCGACTTAGCAGCAGCAGCAGCATTAGTTAGTCCTTTTAGCTCTCAGACTCTGAGCTCTGAGAGATATTTATACAGATACACAGAGTTGGCAAATGTCTTGATTCAAGAAAATCAAAGTCAATTTATTTAAAATGTAGGTTGATGTTAGGTAAACCAGGTGGCAGTGACCTGACAGCAAATTGTCAATTTGGTTTGACAGAATCTGATCAATATTTGGGGAAAAAAGCATGCTTCTGTAATTTCTTCAGGATTACTGTCAGCTGCTAAGAAGTGCAGAATCCTTTATATGAGAGGTTAAGCAACTTTTTAAAGTTGGCTGTGGTTGCATTTTATTATTCTGAGAGTGAAAGGCTGACAAAAGGAGCTGCTACACAGCAGCATTAGTAGAACTGCTCTGAACACACACACACAAATCTATAGAAATCCAATTTTCTCCTTGGATAAGATCAAAGAAGCAATTAAGAAATTGAGCTTGTAATTCTAGAGATCATGGCCCACATAGCACATGGAGGGAGCCCAGTCTAAATTGCCTAGGACCTGAATCTGTTTTCACAAATAATCTTTCTGTTTCTTTTTCTTTTTTTCTTAAGCTGTCTTCCTTTCACTCCTTTTATTATCATTAAAAGGTCTGCTGGGCTTCCCAGGTAACTCAGCTGATAAGTAATTCACCTGCAATGCAGGAGACCCCTGTTCAATTCCTGGGCTGGGAAGTTCCCCTGGAGAAGGGGTAGGGTATGCACTCCAGTGTTCTTGGGCTTCCCTGGTGGCTCAGACTGTATAGAATCCACCTGCAGTGTGGGAGACCTGGGTTTGATCCCTGGGTTGGGAAGAGCCGCTGGACGAGGGCATGGCAACCCACTCTAGTGTTCTTGCCTGGAGAATCCCCATGGACAAAGGACCCTGGCTGGCTGCAGTCCATGGGGTCACAAAGAGTCGGACACTTGAGCGACTAAGCACAACAGGTCTGTGCTTACTGACTAAGCACGATGAAGTGAAGTGGAAGTGAAAGTTACCCAGTCATGTCTGACTCTTTGCAACCCCAGGGACCATACGGTCCAAGGAATTCTCTAGCCAGAATACTGAACTAAGCACAATATGTCTGCGAATTGGAAACTGAAAGAGAGAGGAAGGGGCTCTTAACTCCGTCTTTCTACTTATTAGTGACTTTGGTTAATGATTTTTTTTTTCAAGGGGAGGAGGGAATGTCTAAAACAATTTACTCATATGATATAACTATAAAAACAGTTCTGATGTTAAATAGTATTTCATTCTTCATTTAGAGTAAATGTATCTTAAGCGAAAATGCTGAAACTCTATAAACAAAACATAGGTTGTTTTTCCACATTAAGGTAGTACAGTTAATTTCATTCTTTGCATTTAATTAGAAATAGTTATTAAGTCTCATAAAGTCTAGTCTCTGGTTAATCTTTTGTTTACTTCTGTGAATCACTGCTAAGAGCAGCTCTCTCAAAACAGCCCAAGAATAACAGAATCTGTATCATCCACATAATAATTTATATCTTCTGTAACTTGACCAACTTAGATGCTCTGTATAATTATACTTAAGTATGACAGGATAGAACGTAACTACTCATTCTGATGCTAAGGAAGAAAAGGCACAATTTTAAAACACAGGTATGCAAACACCTATGATCAATTAATCTACAAAAGAGTAATCAAGAATATACAATGGATAAGACAGTCTCCTTGGTAAATCGTACTGGGAAAGCTGGACACCTACATGGAAATAAATGAAGTTATAACACACTAATCTTTTTGTATATGTACAACCATACAAAATAAACCATATACAAAAATAAACTCATAATGGTTTAAAGACCTAATATAAGACTGGATACTATAGAACTAGAGGTAAACACAGGCAGAACACTCTTTGACATGAATCGCAACAATATTTTCTTAGATCAGTCTCCCAAAGCAAAAGAAAAGAAACAAAAGTAAACAAATGGGACCCAATCAAACTCAAAAGCTTTTGAACAGCAGAGAAGACCACCAACAAAATGAAAAGAAAACACCGAATGAATGGGATAAAATATTTACAAATGATGCAACCAACAGGGGATTAATATCTAAAATATACAAACACCTCATATAACTCAATATCAAAAAAACAATAATCCAATCAAAAAATGGACAGAAGACCTAAATAGACATCTATTCAAAAGAAGACACACAGATGACCAACAAGAAAAGATGCTCCACATCACTAATTATCAGAGAAATGTTAATCAATCTAAATGAGGTACCACCTCACATGGGTCAGAATGGCCATCATTAAAGAGTCTACAAATAACAAACGCTTGAGAGTGTGTGGAGAAAAGGATACACCTCCTACACTACTGGTGGGAATATAACTTGGTGCAGCCATAATGGAAAACAGTATGGAGATTTCTGAAAAAAAAAAAAAAAAAAAAAAAAAACTGCAAATAGAGCTACCACATAATCTAACAATCTTACCACTGGGCATGTATCAAGAAAAGACAAAAAGATACATACATCCTAATTCAAAAAGATACATACACCCCAACATTCATAACAGCATCACTTACAATAGCCAAAATATGGAAACAACCTAGGTGCCCATCAACCGATGACTGGTTTAAGAAAATGTGATACACCAAATCAACACGTGCTCGTGCACACGTATGCACAGTGGAATATCCCTCATATCACAATAAATGATAAAATACTGCCACTTGTACCAACATGGGTGAACCTAGAGAATATCATACTAAGTGAAGTAAATCAGACATAGAAAGTCAAAGATGATAACATTTATATGTGGAACATAAAAAATAATACAAATGAATCTACATAGAAAACAGAAGCAGACTCACAGACACAGAAAATAAACTTATGGTTACTAAAGAGGAAAGGGGGGCATAAAAATTAGGACTATGAGATCAACAGATACAAACTACTAAAATGAAACAGATAAGCAAAATGGGCTTAATGTATAATACAGGGAAGTATATCCAATATCCTGTAATTACCTATAATGGAAAATATTCTGAAAATATATATGTATATTTAGGTGAATCACTTTGCTATACATCTGAAACTAACAAAATACTGTCAATCAACTATATTCCATATTTGCAAACAGGAGTAACACATACCGAAAACACACTTGAGGAACACTGAAGTAAATTTTCATTACTTTCTGAATTTATTCAGCATTTATTGTACATTTATGTGCACTGATGGCATTTTGCTAGGTGCTGTGGAAGATGAAAACACACATAAGCCAGAGACCCTGCCTCTAGGAAGCCTGTACTGAGAGAGAGAGAGAGAACAAAATCTCAAGTGTGTATCATGCAGGTAAAAAAGCACAACAAGGAGGGTTTGGTAACAGAAGAGATGACTTCAGGTCAGAGGTTCTGAGAATGAGCTTCAAGGAGGAAATAAGGCAATGAACTAGACCTTGAAGAAAGGACAGGCACAAAAATGCAGAAACAAAGGTGGATGGGTGGACAGTGTTCTTTCCAGACACAGGGACTATCATGGGCCAAGTGGACTGGAGTGAGCCTGGCGGCTCCTTAAGGGCAGGGTGATACAGTTTTCCTTGTTTGCTGTTGCATCTCAAGCCCCTGGCATTGTACATGACAAGTAACAGGCACACAGTAGATGACAGTTTAAAATTAAATAGAAATGAAACTAAATTCAGGGCATGACTGGGTGATCATCCAATGGTGTGGTTTGTCAAGACTACAGGGTGAGATCAAGGGGAGAATGAGATCAGATGGCATGGAAACAGCTAAGACAGGGGATACAGGGATGACAGGATGAGGAATGTGGACCTGGAGGACCACATGCTTCAGGTGGATGGCTGTGGACAACAGGGAGAGTGAGAGGGGAAATGAGGGAGGGACAAACCAAGGCTGAAGATGGAGGCTTCAAATTCATTTATGTCAAATACTGGAAAAGGTAGAGAAGAAAAGAGAGAGAGGAGGGGGAGTTGAGAGGAGCAGGAGTGCAGTGCAGCCACAGATATTCCAGGGAGCTGTCCTCCACATAAAAATTAAATGGACCCACTGCAAAATAATACAATTTATTTTCATTGGCAGAATGACATCAGTGATAATGGAGTGGCTTCAGGGAGAGGTGGGAGCAGGAGAGGCTGGAAGAAAAGCCTAGTAAGAAAGAGATGCCAGAGACAGCTTTCAATATGGTGACAAACATTAAAGGGAGATCCCATTAGGGACAAATAGAGTGGGGAGTGAAGATCTGAGTATCAGATCTCTGCTTTTGAGTGCCGGGTGACATAGGGACAGTTGTCCAACCTTGGAATTTGGGTCCCTAATTAAATGAGTTCTTGTGATTTTCTCAGAGACTGGACACTGTGACAGGTATTAACTCAAAATTTTTCTTAGTTCTGGAAATAATAAGTCATTTTTCTTGCCCATGGAATGATGAAGGCTGGGTCATGGTCACCTCAATAATTGTTCTCCCAAATCTGCTATTTTTGCAAATAAGCACCCCCTTCTTAAAGTATTTTTTATTGTGCTCTCTACTTTCACATTAATCATCTTTTCTCTAAAAACTTGAATGAAAACACGTGGCACATTTTCAACGGAGGTTTCTCTTTTGAAATGTTGTAACTATATTCATGTAGGCTTATGAAAAAAATTTCATGAAGGTGAAAAACAGAACTTAAGTAAATCTCTAGTTAGGTATGAGCTGTTTTTGTGCTTTTCAGGTGAGTATATTACAACACTTTCTGGTTTTGATTTCTCTGGGAAAAATTATACTTAGAAGAGGCTTGAATTGAGGAAGAGAGGTAAAAAATATGCATAAGATTGTTTACAAATAGAAGAGGAAGAATTTGAGATTCCTGGTCCTGGTTTTGGTCCTGCGTCATTCATTTTTCAAAGAAAAACTGCAGACAGTGAAAATGTTGACCACAGACAACGACCCTGTTAGGGCAAGTGCAGATTTTCATATGCCCGTTTGCTCATGCTTCTAGGGAGAATACAGGTGATATGAAGACCGGAGTATGAAAGACAGGAAGGAACAGCTGTGCTATTGGCTGAAGAGAAAATAGGTCATAAGCACCCAGCAAATGCTAAAAACCACAGGAAGTACTCACCTTTTAATGCAGAGACAGTGGTGAGTCTTAGGAGAGAGGATTTCTAATTTATCTGTCTTGCTCCACTGTTTTGGAGCAAATAAGGATGATTAAATTCGCTATCATTATGACTCCATTATGTTTAATAAAATTTAAAATGAGAACATCTTGGTAAAATAGAATTCTGAAACACTAATGGTGCTTATCAGTTTAATTCAGCAAATCAAAGCTGCATAAATCCCTTTGAAGAGTCACCATATAAACAAAGCTATTAACTAAGTTAGTTGGTTCCCAGCAAGTCTTTTGCTGAATATACTTACAGTAAACAAAACCATTTTAAATAACTGAGAAAAGAAGAGGAGCAAAAGGCAATGGAGAAAAGGAAAGATATACCCATCTGAATGCAGAGTTCCAAAGAATAGCAAGGAGAGATAAGAAAGCCTTCCTTTGTGATCAATACAAAGAAATAGAGGAAGACAAGAGAATGGGAAAGACTAGAGATCTCTTCAAGAAAATTCAAGATACCAAGGGAACATTTCATGCAAAGATGGACACCAAAAAAGGACAAAAATGCTATGGACCTAACAGAAGCAGAAGATATTAAGAAGAGGTGGAAGAATACACAGAAGAACTATACGAAAAAGATCTTCATGACCCAGATAACCACAATGGTGTAATCACTTACCTAGTGCCAGACATCCTGGAGTGTGAAGTCAAGTTGACCTTCAGAAGTATCACTATGAACAAAGCCAGTGAGATTATGGAATTCCAGCTGAGCTATTTCAAATCCCGAAATATGATGCTGTGCAAGTGCTGCACTCAATATGCCAGCAAATTTGGAAAACTCAGCAGTAGCCACAGGACTGGAAAAGGTCAGTTTTCATTCCAATCCCAAAGAAAAGCAATGCCAAAGAATGCTCAATCTACCATGCAATGTACTCATTTCACACACTAGCAAAATAATGCTCAAAACCCTTCAAGGTAGGCTTCAATAGCATGTGAATCAAGAATTTCCAGATGTACAAGCTGGGTTTAGAAAAGGCAGAGGAACCAGATATCAAATTGCCAACATTGGAGAATTTTGAGCATTACTTTACTAGTGTGTGAGATGAGTGCAATTGTGCGGTAGTTTGAGCATTCTTTGGCATTGCCTTTCTTTGGGATTGGAATGAAAACTGATTTTTTCCAGTCCTGTGGCCACTGCTGAGTTTTCCAAATTTGCTGGCATATTGAGTGAAGCACTTTCACAGCATCATCTTTCAGGATTTGAACTAGCTCAACTGGAATTCCATCACCTCCACTAGCTTTGTTCGTAGTGATGCTTTCTAAGGCCCACTTGACTTCACATTCCAGGATGTCTGGCTCTAGGTCATTGATCACACCATCGTGATTATCTTGGCCATGAAGATCTTTTTTGTACAGTTCTTCTGTGTATTCTTGCCATCTCTTCTTAATATCTTCTGCTTCTGTTAAGTCCATACCATTTCTGTCCTTAATTGAGCCCATCTTTGCATGAAATGTTCCCTTGCTATCTCTAATTTTCTTGAAGAGATCTCTAGTTTTTCCCATTCTGTTGTTTTCCTCTATTTCTTTGCATTGATTGCTGAAGAAGGCTTTCTTACCTCACTTACTAACAGCAAATTAACTTTAAAAATGTTCACATCTCTTTTTTTCTATATTTTTGTTTCTTCTCTTGTCTTTTCTAATAATACTTTACTTTTTACTACTTTTCAACTAGCTTGTAAAGTAAGATTTAGTAGGCTTTAAAGTAAGGACCTGAGGACCTCTGCTAAGAATAATTATGAGTTTGCAGATCTAATTTTGGCAACTTAGATGCCTCTTGGTGTCAGATGTCTACTGTGAGACTGAAATTACCCAAAGATGACAGCTGGAAAAGTGAATGTTATCAGAAGGTGCTTTGGTTTACTAATGGCTTTATGAAAGTGAAGATGAAAGTGAAAGTTGCTCAGTCGTGTCAGACTCTTTGCAACCCCAGGGACTATACAGTCCATGGAATTCACCAGACCAGAATAATGAAGTAGATGGCCTTTCCCTTCTCCAAGAAATCTTCCCAACCCAGGGATTGAACCCAGGTCTCCCGCATTGCAGGCAGATTCTTTACCAGCTGAGCCACCAGGGAAGCCCATGGCTTTATAAGTGTTCCTAAATGATTAGTACATTTCTTCTCTTCTTTTGACATGAAATAGTTTAAGAATGCTAAAAATATTCCCCAATTTTATTTTTTAAATGTAAATAATTCCCAAATGGATTACATATACAGTATTCACACTTTTCTACCGTTATTTAAGTATGTTCATTAAAGAATAAGATATACAAAAACAAAGAGAAAGAGGGAGAGAGAAGCCCAAGACTGATCCCTGAGACCATCCAGCATTCACAGGGAGAGACTCACCCAAGGCGACTGAGGAGGGAGAGAATGTGCAGTCACTAGAGTGCAGGAGGAGCTGGAGCCCATGCCTCTGAGAGGCTGGTAAGTTGAAGACAGAAGAGTACCAGTTGGATTTGGCAAAGACAGAGGTTTTGGTGACTTAGGAAAAGCATTATTTTAAAGAGAAAGAGATTGAAGCCTTTTAAAGATGTGTTGAGCAGAGAACTGTCTGAAGCTATGGGAAAGTGGTTGTACACAACTCCTGTGAGAAATTTTGCTCTGAGGAGGAACAGAAAATAGAAAAAGAAGTAACTGCAGAACTACAACCGTTGAGGAGGCACTGATCCACACTGTGAACTGCTCAATAGCCAGTCTAAAATAGACTGTTCGAGTAACACGGGTGAGCCGATGTTGTCAGTATCTGCCTGCTGCCGTCCATGTCACCCTGGCCGGACTTCCTGCAACTCTGCCTGAGGGCTTGGTCTGCCACCTGAGTCAGCTCTGCTAAAGCACAAGGCAGCCAGGAGTGCTGGGGAATTTAATGTCTTCCTCTGCTCTCCCCTGGCAGCCTTCAGTCAACAGACAGACAGGAGCTGGTGTGTGAATACCCCGACTCCCTCACTCAGGGACTTTAACCCTGAGGCTTGTGCTCCACACTGTCGCCTACAGTTTCCCAGCAGGATTGTGTTCCAGTACCCAGCCTGGAACATACCTGATAACACATCCTGTGCGGCCCTCTCCCCCTTTGTTGTCTCACTTCCCCACTCCATTATCAGTGTTTCCTGGGACCCCTTCCCAAATAACCTATTGCATTCAAATTCTCATCCTAGACTTTAGCTTCAGCACACCCAAACTAAGACAACCAAAAATATTCATGTAATGACATGAAACCATTATACTAATTTTACACAAGAATGCATGAAACAAGAAACATTACAATATTTCAAAATGATAACAATGACCATGTCTTTATTGTGGGATTATGGGTAATTAAAAAAAAAATCTTGTTTTTCCTCAAGAAAATAAAGTGCTTTTCTTTTGGTAAAAAAGTACTATAATTACAATACACAAATTAATAGAGATTTTTGTGAATTTCAGAAGGTGGTCTTAAAAGAACAAAGAAAGAGAAGCCACTCAGTCGTGTCCAACTCTTTGTGATCCCATGGACTGTAGCCCGCCACGCTGCTTTGTCCATGGGATTTCCAAAAAGAATACTGGAGTGGGTTGCCATTTCCTTCTCCAGGGGATCTTCCCAACCCAGGGATCAAACCCGGATCTCCGACATTGTGGGCAGATGCTTTACCATCTGAGCCACCAGGGAAGCACTAAAAGAATAAAAAGTATTACTAAAGAAAATATGGCTGCTGCTAACTTTCTCAGCAGCACATGGCAAATGAAGTACCAATATTCATATGAAAAACACACCAGTGGCTATTGTTATAGTTACCACTTATCGAATGTGTAACAAAACCCTTTTATCATCTCAGAAATCCATGCAATACTACTGTAAGGTATGTATTATTCTCATCTTTTTACATATAATATATTTCAGACAACAATGAAGTGAATTCTCAAAAATGGGGGAAGATTTGAACCCAGATATTGGTCCCAAAGCCCATGAACTTCCTGCCACTTTGGGGCTGCTTCTCTCTGTACTTTCAGGTATTATTTTAGAGTCACCAACAGAAAGTCAAAGAGTAATCACTGCACCAACATTTCTGATGTGCTTAATGTAATTCAGAACTAGGAGGATAGATGTGTATAAAGACACTTTGCTGAGGCAAATGGCTTCTTCAAAGCAAGCTGAAGTGTGGTCACCATGGTCATGTTGGATAGAACAATTAGAACGCTGTGCTGTCAAACCCTGGAAGCAAGAACAGTACATCACAATGGTGGAAAAATCAAACTGTACCACAGAGAGATGGACTTTTTAAGCTACAAGGCCAAGATATAACACAATCCTAAAGTATATCTGAGCTTAAAGGATTAAAAATGGCACAGAGTACATAATAACATGTTGTAGAATAATGTTTTGGTCAGAATTAGGTTCTTTGGTCTCACTTTACACAAGAACAGCTCTTACTTATCTCTCAGCTGTATTTGCTGTCAAGCAAAATAGTCATATCTACTAGACACCAGTCACTCACTACTTTATTTACAAGGTAAATTGCAGACTAATCTTTAAGAGGTAAAGGAGAAAGAAGCCTATTATTTCTACTTTTAGCTTATTAAAAATGAGCTAAGAGTTATAATCGCTGGATCTTCACTGGTTTACAATGCCTGGACCACAGGCTTCTTAAAGCAGGTGGAGAAGGACTGCTCCCTCAGACTCGAGTGCCCACTCAACTCTGCCCACAGGAAGTCTTAGAAAGCACAGGACTAGTGAATAATGAGGATACCCACACCCCACCAGAAAGAGGAGGGCACTGCAACCTCTAAAAACATTTACTGTGACTCAAAAAGCTTCTATGTGTCTCAGGACCAAAGGGAGAACTATGTTTCCCACACTGCCTGAGATACACAGGGATAATGGCCAATACTGATGAGTGGAGGTGAACATAAATGACAGACAAAGTCAGCCAGACTACTTAGATGTCTGTTCTACTGCTAGGTTGGTCCTGGAGGAATCCTGTTTTGATATATGAGAGGGAAAGAGGAAAGACCAAAGCATATTCTTCTCAGGGCATGAAGGCAGTTACCCAGCAACTGTTGCATAGAGAAAAGTACATAAGCAAGAAGTAAAACTCCGGTTTCTTTATCTCTCAAATAAATAAATATATTTCAGTGAACTAATAAATGCACATCAGTACAAGTGGAAAATAAGTAACTTCAGAATTTTTCCCATATCTGAAAACCATCTGATTAAAGAAAATAAATGCACTCAAAAGTGTTGTTTTTGAAAGTGTTTCTGAAAGAAGCCTTTCCCTTCTCCAGGGATCTTCCCAACCCAGGTATCAAACTAAGGTCTCCTGGATTGTGGGTGGATTCTTTACCAACTCAGCTATCAGAGAAGCTCTCCTGAAACAAAGTGTGATCTGAACATACAATGAAATATGGTATAAACCTACGATGAAATATCACTCAGCTTTAAAACTGCAGGAAATTCTGACACGTGCTGCAGCATGGATGAACCTTGAAGAGTGTGATGCTGCGACTTATAATCAGAAATATTTCTGGTCTTCAATCTCTTCCTGGCTCAGAGCTCCTGAAACACTTTGGAGAACTAAGAGTGATGAGGTGTCTTTTGCTATAACAAGCCCCTATCAACCCCACTTGGGTTTTTGAATGACTGCTTCTCAGTCAAACCAAATGCTTGATTAAAGGAAGGAACTTTCAGCCCCACCCTCCACATCCTGGGAGGAGAGGAAATGGGAACAGTTCAACCACCAATGGCCAATGCTTTAATCAAGCTTGCCTAGGTATGCTTCTATGAAGCCTCAATAAAAACTCAGTAGGATGGGGATCACAGAGCTTCCCGACTGATGAACATGTGCAGGTGCTGGGAGGGCAACTCATCTGGAGAGGGCCTGAAAGCCCCTGCCGCTCCTCCTACCTTGCTCTGCATCCCTTTCATCTGGCTGTTCCGGAGTTGAATCCTTTTATAATAAACTAGTGATATAGTTGCGAAAAAGGCGACGGCACCCCACTCCAGTACTCTTGCCTGGAAAATCACATGGACGGAGGAGCCTGGTAGGCTGCAGTCCATGGGATCATAAAGAGTTGGACACGACTAAGCGACTTCACTTTGACTTTTCACTTTCATGCATTGGAGAAGGAAATGGCAACCCACTCCATTGTTCTTGCCTGGAGAATCCCAGGGATGGGGAGCCTGGTGGACTGCCGTCTGTGTGGTCGCACAGAGACGGACACGACTGAAGTGACTTAGCAGCAGCAGCAGCAGTGATATAGTTGAGTAAACTGTTTTCCTGAGTTGTAAGCCACTCTAGAAAATTACCATACCCAAAGAGGAGGTAATGGGAACCCTGATTTATGATCAGTCCATAAGAAAAGGTAACTACCTGGACTCATGACTGGCTCTGAAGTTGAGAAGAAGGAGCAGTCTTGTGGGACTGAGTCCTTAACCTAAGATGAGGTCTGACACTAACTCCAGGTAGATTGTATCAGAATTGACTTAAATTGTAGGACACAGTTGTGTCTGAAGATTTGTAGAATTAGTATGGGAAAAATATCCACACACTTGGTGTCCAGAAATACTGAGTCACCAAAAGACAAATACTGTGATTCCAGTTATGTAAAGTGCCTAGACTAGTCAAGTTCATAGAGACACAAAGAGGAATGATGTTTGCTGAGTGGGGTGGGGGTGCAGAGGGAGGAGTGTTTATTTATTTATTTTTTTAAATTTTGCTTAACTTTACTATATTGTATTGCTTTTACTATACATCGAGATGGATCCGCCACCAGTATACACGTGTTCCCCATCCTGAACCCTCCTCCCTTCCCCCCTTCCCTCACCATCCCTCCAGGTCATCCCAGTGCTCCAGTCCTAGGCATCTGTTATAGGGCATCGTACCTGGACTGACTCGTTTCAGATATGATATTATACATATTTCAATGCTATTCTCCCCAATCATCCCATCCTCCCCCGGTCCCAGAGTCCAAAATTCTGTTCTATACATCAGTGTCTCTTTTGCTGTCTCGTAAATAGGGTTATTTTTACCAACTTTCTAAATTCTATATATATGTGTTAGTATACTGTATTTGTGTTTTTGTTTCTGGCTTACTTCACTCTGTATAATAGGCTCCAGTTCCATCCATCTCATTAGAACTGATTCAAATGCTTTCTTTTTAATGGCTGAGTAATACTCCATTGTGTATATGTACCACAGCTTTCTTATCCATTCCTCTGTGGATGGACATCTAGGTTGCTTCCACGTCCTGGCTACTGTAAACAGTGCTGCTATGAACATTGGGGTACACGTGTCTCTTTCAATTCTGGACTTCTCAGTGTGGATGCCCAGAAGTGGGATTGCTGGATCATAAGGCAGTTCTATTCCCTGTTTTTTGAGGAATCTCCATACTGTTCTCCATAGTGGCTGTACTAGTTTGCATTCCCACCAACAGTGTAAGAGGGTTCGCTTCTCTCCGCACCCTCTCCAGCATTTATTGCTTGTGGTCTTTTGGATCGCAGCCATTCTGACTGGCGTGTAATGGTACCTCATAGTGGTTTTGATTTGCATTTCTCTGATAATGAGTGATGTTGAGCATCTTTTCATGTGTTTGTTAGCCATCTGTATGTCTTCTTTGGAGAAATGTCTATTTAGTTCTTTGGCCCATTTTTTGATTGGGTCGTTTATTTTTCTGGAATTGAGCTGTAGAAGTTGCTTGTATATTTTTGAGATTAGTTGTTTGTCTGTTGCTTCATTTGCTATTATTTTCTCCCATTCTGAAGGCTGTCTTTTCAGCTTGCCTATAGTTTCCTTTGTTGTGTAGAAGCTTTTAAGTTTGATTAGGTCCCATTTGTTCATTTCTGATTTTATTTCCGATATTCTGGGAGGTGGGTCATAGAGGATCCTGCTGTGATGTAAGTCAGAGAGTGTTTTGCCTATGTTTTCCTCTAGGAGTTTTATGGTTTCTGGTCTTACATTTAGCTCTTTATTCCATTTTGAGTTTATTTTTGTGTATGGTGTTAGAAAGTGTTCTAGTTTCATTCTTTTACAAGTGTTCAACCAGTTTTCCCAGCACCACTTGTTAAAAAGATTGTCTTTAATCCATTGTATATTCTTGCCTCCTTTGTCAAAGATAAGGTGACCATATGTGCATGGATTTATCTCTGGACTTTCTATTTTTTTCCATTGATCTATATTTCTGTCTTTGTGCCAGTACCATACTGTCTTGATGACTGTAGCTTTATAGTAGAGCCTGAAGTCAGGCAGGTTGATTCCTCCAGTTCCGTTCTTCTTTCTCAAGATAGCTTTGGCTATTCGAGGTTTTTGGTATTTCCATACAAATTGAGAAATTATTTGTTCTAGCTCTGTGAAGAATACCATTGGTAGCTTGATGGGGATTGCATTGAATCTATAAATTGCTTTGGGTAGTATACTCATTTTCACTATATTGATTCTACCAATCCATGAACATGGTATATTTCTCCATCTATTAGTGTCCTCTTTGATTTCTTTCACCAGTGTTTTATAGTTTTCTATATATAGGTCTTTAGATTCTTTAGGAAGATATATTCCTCAGTATTTTATTGTTTTCATTGCAATGGTGAATGGAATTGTTTCCTTAATTTCTCTTTCTATGTTCTTGTTATTGGTGTACAGGAATGCTAGGGATTTCTGTGTGTTAATTTTATATCCTGCAACTTTACTATATTCATTGATTAGTTCTAGTAATTTTCTGGTGGAATCTTTAGGGTTTTCTACGTAGAGGATCATGTCATCTGCAAACAGTGAGAGTTTTACTTCTTCTTTTCCAATTTGGATTCCTTTTATTTCTTTTTCTGTTCTGATTGCTGTGGCCAAAACTTCCAGAACAATGTTGAATAGTAATGGTGAAAGTGGGCATCCTTGTCTTGTTACTGACTTTAGAGGAAATGCTTTCAGTTTTTCACCATTGAGGATAATGTTTGCTGTGGGTTTGTCATATATAGCTTTTATTATGTTGAGGTATGTTCCTTCTATTCCTGCTTTCTGGAGAGTTTTTATCATAAATGGATGTTGAACTTTGTCAAAGGCTTTCTCTGCATCTATTGAGATAATCATATGGTTTTTATTCTTCAATTTGTTAATGTGGTGTATTATGTTGATTGATTTGCGGATATTGAAGAATCCTTGCATTCCTGGGATAAAGCCCACTTGGTCATGGTGTATGATCTTTTTAATGTGTTGTTGGATTCTGATTGCTAAAATTTTGTTAAGGATTTTTGCATCTATGTTCATCAGTGATATTGGCCTGTAGTTTTCTTTTTTTGTGGCATCTTTGTCAGGTTTTGGTATTAGGGTGATGGTGGCCTCATAGAATGAGTTTGGAAGTTTGCCTTCCTCTGCGATTTTCTGGAACAGTTTGAGTAGGATAGGTGTTAGCTCTTCTCTAGATTTTTCGTAGAATTCAGCTGTGAAGCCGTCTGGGCCTGGGCTTTTGTTTGCTGGAAGATTTCTGATTACAGTTTCAATTTCCGTGCTTGTGATGGGTCTGTTAAGATTTTCTATTTCTTCCTGATCCAGTTTTGGGAAGTTGTACTTTTCTAAGAATTTGTCCATTTCTTCCACGTTGTCCATTTTATTGCCATATAATTGCTTATAGTAGTCTCTTATGATCCTTTGTATTTCTGTGCTGTCTGTTGTGATCTCTCCATTTTCTTTTCTAATTTTATTGATTTGATTTTTCTCCCTTTGTTTCTTGATGAGTCTGGCTAGTGGTTTGTCAATTTTATTTACCCTTTCAAAGAATCAGCTTTTTGGCTTTGTTGATTTTTGCTATGGTCTCTTTTGTTTCTTTTGCATTTATTTCTGCCCTAATTTTTAAGATTTCTTTCCTTCTACTAACCTTGGGGTGCTTCATTTCTTCCTTTTCCAGTTGCTTTAGGTGTAGAGTTAGGTTATTTATTTGACTTTTTTCTTGTTTCTTAAGGTATGCCTGTATTGCTATGAACTTCCCCCTTAGGACTGCTTTTACAGTGTCCCACAGGTTTTGGGTTATTGTGTTTTCATTTTCATTCGTTTCTGTGCAGAATTTGATTTCTTTTTTGATTTCTTCTGTGATTTGTTGGTTATTCAGGAGTGTGTTGTTCAGCTTCCATATGTTGGAATTTTTAATAGTTTTTCTCCTGTTATTGAGATTTACTCTTACTGCATTGTGGTCAGAGAAAATGGTTGGAATGATTTCAATTTTTCTGAACTTACCAAGGCTAGATTTATGGCCCAGGATGTGGTCTATCCTGGAGATGGTTCCATGTGTGCTTGAGAAAAAGGTGAAATTCATTGCTTTGGGATGAAATGTCCTATAGATATCAATTAGTTCTAACTTGTCTATTGAATCGTTTAAAGTTTGTGTTTCCTTGTTAATTTTCTGTTTAGTTGATCTATCCATTGGTGTGAGTGGGGTATTAAAGTCTCCCACTATTATTGTGTTATTGTTGATTTCTCCTTTCATACTTGTTAGTATTTGTCTTACATATTGCGGTGCTCCTATGTTGGGTGCATATATATTTATAATTGTTATATTTTCTTCTTGGATTGATCCTTTGATCATTATGTAGTGACCTTCTTTGTCTCATTTCACAGCCTTTGTTTTAAAGTCTATTTTATCTGATATGAGTATTGCTACTCCTGCTTTCTTTTGGTCCCTATTTGCATGGAAAATCTTTTTCCAGACCTTCACTTTCAGTCTGTATGTGTCACCTGTTTTGAGGTGGGTCTCTTGTAGACAACATATGTATGGGTCTTATTTTTGTATCCATTCAGCCAGTCTCTGCCTTTTGGTTGGGGCATTCAACCCATTTACATTTAAGGTAATTATGGATAAATATGATCCCGTTGCCATTTGCTTTGTTGTTTTGGGTTTGAATTTATATATCCTTTTTGTGTTTCCTGTCTAGAGAAGGTCCTTTAGTATTTGTTGGAGAGCTGGTTTGTTGTTGCTGAATTCTCTCAGCTTTTACTTGTCTGTAAAGGTTTTGATTTCTCCTTCATATTTGAATGAGATCCTTGCTGGGTACAATAATCTAGGCTGTAGGTTCTTTTCTTTCATCACTTTAAGTATGTCTTGCCATTCCCTCCTGGCTTGGAGAGTTTCTATTGAAAGATCAGCTGTTAGCCTTATGGGAATTCCCTTGTGTGTTATTTGTTGTTTTTCCCTTGCTGCTTTTAATATTTGTTCTTTGTGTTTGATCTTTGTTAATTTGATTAATATGTGTCTTGGGGTGTTTCACCTTGGGTTTATCCTATTTGGGACTCTCTGGGTTTCTTGGACTTGAGTGATTATTTCCTTCCCCATTTTAGGGAAGTTTTCAACTATTATCTCCTCTAGTATCTTCTCGTGGTCTTTCTTTTTATCTTCTTCTTCTGGAACTCCTATGATTCGAATATTGTAATGTTTAAAATTGTCCTGGAGGTCTCTGAGATTGTCCTCATTCCTTTTAATTCGTTTTTCTTTTTTCTCCTCTGATTCATTTAATTCTGCCATTCTATCTTCTAATTCACTAATTCTATCTTCTGCCTCTATAATTCTACTATTTGTTGCCTCCAGAGTGTTTTGGATCTCATTTATTGCATTATTCATTATATATTGACACTTTTTTATTTCTTCTAGGTCCTTGTTAAATCTTTCTTGCATCTTCTCGATGCTTTTCTCCAGGCTATTTATCCATGATTCCATTTTGCTTTCCAGATTTTAGATTAATTTCACTATCATTATTCGGAATTCTTTATCAGGTAGGTTCGCTATTTCTTCCTCTTTTGTTTTGTTTGGTGGGCATTTATCCTGTTCCTTTACCTGCTGGGAATTCTTCTGTCTCTTCATCTTGTTTAAAATGCTGAGTTTGGGGTGTCCTTGCTGTATTCTGGCAGTCTGTGGAGTTCTCTTTATTGTGGCGTTTCTTCACTATATGTGGGTTTGTACCGGTGGCTAGTCGAGGTTTCTTGTTTATGGAAGCTTGTTTCGATGTTCTGGTGGGTGGGGCTGGATTTCTTTTCTCTGGGGTGCGGTGGAGTGTCTAGTGGTGAGTTATGAGATGTCTATAATTTTGAGGTCGCTTGTGTAGCCTGTGAATTGGAGCTCAGGGCTGTGTTCTTGTTTTTCTAGAGAATTTGCTTGGTATGTCTTGCCGTGGAACTTGCTGGTCTTTGTGTGATGCTTGGTTTCAGTGTAGGTATGGAGGCATTTGATGAGCTCCTGTCAATTAATGTTTCGTGGGATCAGGGTTTGGGCTTAAGCCTCCTGCTTCCTGTTATCGGTCTTATTTTTGCAGTAGTCTCAAAAAAGTTCGTCTTCTATACTGCATTCCACAACTAGACTGCTCAGAGATGTTCACGGAGTTATACAGAGAAGGAGAAAGGGAGGAAGGAGACAGAGGTGGTCAGGAGGATAAAAGGAGGGAGTGTAAAGGAGAGAGACAGATCCAGTCAGTAATCAGTAAAGAAAAGAAAAAAGGAAAGAAAAAAGCAAAGGACAAAAAGAAAAAAAAAAAAAAAACAAAAGTTCGCAAAAATTATATCTAAAAGTGGAGATTGAAGACGTACTAGAGGATAAAAACATAAAAATAAAAGAAACAAAAAAAAATAATTATTTTTTTTTAATAAATAACAGGGGGAGGAGCTAAGATGGCAGACTAGTAAGACAGGGAGAATACTTTCTCCTCTACAAATCCATTAAAAGAACATTTGAATGCTGAATAAACTCGATAAAACAACTTCTGAATGCTGGCAGAGGACATCAGGCACTTAGAAAGACAGCTCATTGTCTTCAAAACGAGAAAACGAGCCCTGCGGTAACTCCTTTTGCGGAGAAGTGGCGCGGACACCAGCATTTGCTATTGGCAAGTGGGGGCTGGGCTAGGAGGAGCGGCGAGGCCTGCATTGCTTTGAAAAAGGATTTGGCCTGGCTATCTCGGGCGCTATCTGAGCGAAATAACCAGACTGTCGGTTATCTACTACATCAAAAGCCAGCCCTAACTTAAGACACCACCAGGATTACCTACGGAACAAAGGGCTGCACAGAGTTGGCCGGCTGCAGGCCGTCCCACTCCGGTGACAGGCAGCCAGGGCCAGAGGCGGGCAATTATAGCCCTAGAGAGACACTGTCTAACGGAACTGTGAGTAGGTCTCTGTGCTGACTCACGCTTCTTGGGGCTCTGGATGGTCAACATCTGCCTGAGAAAGTGCGCTGTTTGTATACCCAGAAAACTGAGCGGCAGAGAGGCGATAAGTCGCAGCACCTGCGCTCGCTGAACATTTCATCACCTGCGCTACTCGGATCTGGGAAGGGCATAAAACGCAGACTCAATCAAGTCTGTGCTTCTGAGGATTATCTGAGTGCCTGAACCTGGCCGGTTTAGATTTGGGTGTTCATCTCCACCCCCTCTGTAACAAGGCAGAGATCAGTTATTGAAAAGACCTGTAAACCGCCTCAATAAAGAGAATTCAACAAACTATCAGAATATAGTAAGGACACTCTAAATTTGGCAATTTTAACAAAATGAAGAGACAAAAGAATACCCAGCAGCTAAAGGAACAGGATAGATGCCCACCAAACCAAACCAAAGAGGAAGAGATAGGGAATCTACCTGATAAAGAATTCCGAATAATGATAGCGAAATTAATTCAAAATCTCGAAATCAAAATAGAATCACAGTTAAAGAGTCTGGAGACAAGGATTGAGAAGATGCAAGAAAGGTTTAACAAGGACCTAGAAGAAATAAAAAAGAGTCAACACATAATGAATAATGCAATAAATGAGATCCAAAACACCCTGGAGGCAACAAATAGTAGAATAACAGAGGCAGAAGATAGGATTAGTGAATTAGAAGATAGAATCCTAGAAATAAATGAATCAGACGAGAAAAAAGAAAAACGTATCAAAAGAAATGAGGACAATTTCAGAAACCTCCAGGATAACATCAAACGCTACAACATTCGAATCATAGGAGTTCCAGAAGAAGAAGATAAAAAGAAAGATCATGAGGAAATACTTGAGGAGATAATAGCCGAAAACTTCCCTAAAATGGAGAAGGAAATAACCACTCAAGTTCAAGAAATCCAGAGAGTCCCTAACAGGATAAACCCAAGGCGAAACACCCCAAGACACATATTAATCAAATTAACAAAGATTAAATATAAAGAACAAATATTAAAAGCAGCAAGGGAAAAACATCAAATAACTCACAAGGGAATTCCCATAAGGATAACAGCTGATCTTTCAATAGAAACTCTCCAAGCCAGGAGGGAATGGCAAGACGTAATTAAAGTGATGAAGGAAAATAACTTACAGCCTAGATTATTGTATCCAGCAAGGATCTCATTCAAATATGAAGGAGAAATCAAAAGCTTCACAGATAAGCAAAAGTTGAGAGAATTTTGCACCACTAAACCATTTCTCCAACAAAAACTAAAGGACATTCTCTAGAGCAATACAATAATAGTGGTAGACTTTAATACCCCACTCATATAATCTGGCTGTAATAGACAAAGTAAAGAGGAAAACATATTTACTTATGAGCCTCAAAAAATTTAGTTCACTCAGGAGAGTTTAAAAAAAAAAAAAAAGACTTATTTGTTCACTCTGTGGAGGTTTATTGACTATTTTGTGGGTTTGGTACCACTTTGGGTAGTAGGGAGGAAGAGGTGACAAATGGCATCCTGTCCTAAATAATATATTGTGGTAAAGATAGACTTACCAATACAAAATACCAAGATGTGCCTAAAGATGAGGACACCCAAACTGGACTTTTTGTTTCCTGAACTTTTCATTTTGAGAACAAACCTCCTAATATAAGATGAATTCACCATGATTTTTTTTAAGTGTTCTTTGTGATTAAAAACAGAAAGCCATTGGTTAAGAAATTACATATACTCCTCCCCACCATCACTCTCCTTCTTTCTTCCCATTTCCCTCCCACCCTCACTGATCCTTTCCTTTGTCCATTTTACCCTGCAAAAAAAAAAAATAAAAAATAAAAAAAAAATATGAAAAAAAAAAAAAAAAGATTATGATGCCGTCTTAGCCCATCCACAGACCAGTAATCTGACAAACAGGTTTATTAACCCATTACAATAAGAGAGGCTATACACTAGAGAAAAAAATAATAATAATAAAAGAAACAAAAAAAAATAAAAAAGGAAAAAATTTTTTTTCCTTTTTTTTTAATAAAGAACTAATAAAATTTTAAAAAAAACGTATTAAAAAAAGAAAAAAAGGAAATAATGATGGTAAAAATAGTAACAATATATATAAGAGTTTCTCTATTATTGCTGTGGGTTCAGTTCATTTTCGGCTAGTTCCTTGTTCCGGCTTAAATTTCTCAAGATCTATAGGCCCCTTTCTCTGTAGTTGGTCTGTATAGTCCTTTGTTCTGTGCGCGGGCCCCGCAATGTCATGGGCCAGGGCCGGCCTCTCCTGTGGTCGGTGCTGCAGTCTGGTCTGCCAGCCCAAACTATTCCCGGCAGAAACAGCCCGCGCCGCAATGGCTGGTGGGGGAGCGGCGGCGAGGGGATGGCTCGCACGGGAACGGTTGGCGGTGGGGGGCAACCCGCGCAGGAGCCGCCGGCGTGGCGGGGGCGGCCTCTTCTGTGGTCGGCGCTGCAGTCTGGTCTGCCAGCCCAAACTACTCCCAGCGGAAACGGCCCGCGCCGCAACGGCTGGCGGGGGAGCGGCCGGCGGGGGAGCAGCAGCGAGGGGATGACTCGCTCGGGAACGGTCGGCGGTGGGGGGCGACCCGTGCGGGAGCCGCCGGCGTGGCTGCGGCCTGCGCGGAAGCGGCTGGCGGGGGGGGGGGGGAGCGCTCCGCGGGGTAGCTTCCCGTGGGGGAGTGGCCGGCGGGGGAGCGTCCCACGTGGGAGCAGCCCACGGTGTCTCCCCACCCAGCCCCGGCTTGCCAATGGCGGAAGCGGGCGTTTGCGATGATGCCTCCCTGCTGCGGAAGCTACCGCAGGGCTCGTAGTCTGTGGGTCTTAGTTGTTCAATTGTTTTCCTCCCTGTTATGATATTCTCTGTGCTTCCTAGGTTCGGCACAGGCTCTCCAGGGAGAGTGTTTCCCGGTGTTTGGAAACTTCTCGTTTTCTTTCAAGACTCCCTTCCCCGGACAGAGGTCTGCCCCTCCCTCTTTGCCTCTCCCTGCCTCTCTATGCCTTTTACACTCTCTCCCTACCTCCTTTAGAAGGCAATGAGTTGCTTTTCTGGGTGTCCGATGTCCTCTGCCGGCATTCCGAAGCTGTTTGAGGAATTTACTCGGCGTTTAGATGTCCCCTTGATGAATTTGTGGAGGAGAAAGTGTATTCCCCGTCCTAATCCTCCGCCATCTTAACTGGAACCTCGAGGGAGGAGTGTTTAATGGACACAGAGCTTCAGGTGGAAGATGAAAAAGTTGTGGCGATGTGTGCTGGTGATGGTTGCACAACAATGTGAATATAATTAATGTCTACAATAGTACATTTAAAAATGGTTAAAATGGTTAATTCTATGTTATGTATATTTTACCATGTAAGGGAGGATAAAATTCCTTTATGTTTTACCCTTCTAGGCTCTCTGGCTGGGGCCTTGGAAACTCAACTGATGTAAGACAGATGAACAAGAGAGAAATAGTTTATTAACCTGCACAGCACGCACAGTATGGGAAAAGTCTTTTGTCATTTACAGATAGTTTTTGCTGTACTCAGATGTGCTTATACAAGTGCTTCAGCTCTAAGAAGATTCATAGGAAGGACTTTTGAAAAGTAGACATTTTTGATAAGTTTCAAACCACAAGGAAATTTTGTAAGAAATTATGGGGTCCTAATGGAAAACCTGATGACTTCATAAAACCATTAACAAAAAGGACTAGTTGCTGAGTGACCTGGTGAATATGGTCATACTTTTGTTGTTTTTTCTTTTGAAATATTACTGGTTTAAGTGTGTGTTTTCCAGACACAAGGAAACCCTTTCCCTCAAGCTAATTATGACTTACAACTATTTGGAAAATTATACCTTTGTAACCAGTAATGCTGAAGAAGCTGAAGCTGAACAGTTCTAAGAAGACCTACAAGACCTTTTAGAACTAACACCCCAAAAAGACGTCTTTTTCATAATAGGGGACTGGAATACAAAACTAGGAAGTCAAGAAACACCTGGAGTAACAGGCAGATTTGGCCTTGGAGTACAGAATGAAGCAGGACAAAGGCTAATAGAGTTTTGCCAAGAGAATGCACTGGTCATAGCAAATACCCTCTTCCAACAACACAAGAGAAGACTCTACACATGGACATCATCAGATGGCCAACAGTGAAATCAGATTGATTATATTCTTTGCAGCCAAAGATAGAGAAGATCTATACAGTCAGCAAAAACAGGACCAGGAGCTGACTGTGGCTAATATCATGAAGTCCTTATTGCCAAATTCAGACGTAAATTGAAGAAAGTAGGGAAAACCACTAGACTAGTCAGGTATGACCTAAATCAAATCTCTTATGATTATACAGTCAAAGTGAGATATGGACGGAGGTTCGTGACATTGTAGAGGAGACAGGGATCAAAACCTTCCCCAAGAAAAACAAATGCTAAAAAGCAAAATGGCTGTCTGAGGAGGCCTTACAAATAGCTGTAAAAAGAAGAGAAGCAAAAAGAAAAGGAAAAAAGGAAAGATAAAACCATTTGAATGTGCAGTTCCAGAGAATAGCAAGGAAAGATAACAAAGCCTTCCTCAGTGATCAATGCAAAGAAATAGGGGAAAACAATAGAATAGGAAAGACTAGAGATCTCTTCAAGAAAATTAGAGATACCAAGGGAACATTTCATGCAAAGATAGGCACAATAAAGGACAGAAATGGTATGGACTTAACAGAAGCAGAAAATATTAAGAAGAGATGGAAAGAACACACAGAACTATACAAAAAAGATCTTCATGACCCAGCTAATCATGATGGTATGGTCACTCACCTAGAGCCAGACATACTGGAATGTTAAGGAAAGTGGACCTTAGGAAGCATCATTATGAACAAAGCTAGTGGAGGCGATGGAATTCTACTTGAGCTATTTCAAATCCTAAAAGATGATGCTGTGAATGTGGTGCACGCAATATGCCAGCAAACTTGGAAAGCTCAGCAGTGGCCACAGGACTTGAAAAGGTCAGTTTTCATTTCAATCCCTAAGAAAGGAAATGCCAAAGAATGCTCAGACTACAGCAGAATTGCACTCATCTCACACTCTAGTAAAGTAATGCTCAAAATTCTACAAGCCAGGCTTCAGCAATACGTGAGCTGTGAACTTCCTGATGTTCAAGCTGGTTTTATAAAAGGTAGAGGAACCAGAGATCAAATTGCAAAATATCCTCTGGATCATTGAAAAAATGAGAGAGTTCCAGAAAAATATCTATTTCTGCTTTATTGACTATGCCAAAGCCTTTGACTGTGTAGATCACAATAGACAGTGGAAAATTCTGAAAGAGATGGGAATACCAGACCACCTGACCTGTCTTTTGAGAAACCTGTATGCAGGTCAGGATGCAACAGTTAGAACTGGACATGGAACAACAGACTGGTTCCAAATAGGACAAGGAGTACGTCAAGGCTGTATATTGTCACCCTGCTTATTTAATTTATATGCAGAGTACATCATGAGAAACGCTGGGCTGGATGAAGCACAAGTTGGAATCAAGATTGCCGGGAGAAATATCATAATCTCAGATATGCAGATGATACCACCCTTATGGCAGTGAGTGAAGAAGAAATAAAGAGACTCTTGATGAAAGTGAAAGAGGAGAGTGAAAAATTTGACTTAAAGCTCAACATTCAGAAAACTAAGATCATGATATCCAATCCCATCATTTCATGGGAAATAGATGGTGAAACAGTGGAAACAGTGGCTGACTTTATTTTTCTGGGCTCCAAAATCACTGCAGATGGTGATGGCAGTCATGAAATTAAAAGATGCTTACTCCTTGGAAAGAAAGTTATGACCAACCTAGATAGCATGTTAAAAAACAGAGACATTACTTTGTCAACAAAGGTCTGTCTAGTCAAGGCTATGGTTTTTCCAGTGGTCATGTATGGATGTGACAGTTGGACTATAACTAAAGCTGAACGCCAAAGAATTGATGCTTTTGAACTGTGGTGTTGGAGAAGGCTCTGGAGAGTCCCTTGGACTACAAGGAGATTCAACCACTCCATTCTAAAGGAAATCAGTCCTGGGTGTTCATTGGAAGGGCTGATGTTGAAGCTGTAGCTCCAATACTTTGACCACCTGATGCGAAAGAGCTGACTCATTTGAAAAGACCCTGATGCTGGGAAGGATTGAGGGCAGGAGGAGAAGGGGACAACAGAGGATCAGGTGGTTGGATGGTATTACAACTCAATGGACATGAATTTTAGTAAACTCCGGGATTTGGTGATGGACAGGAAGGCCTGGCATGCTGCGCTTCATGGGGTCACAATGAGTAGGACACAACTGAGCGACTAAAGTGACCTGAACTGAAGTAGAATTAAAACATTTTTTCTTCTTTCTCATGATCCCTCCAAAAACTGGAAACTCTTAGTTTCCCAGAAGCTCTGTTAGATAAATAAGGAAGGCTACCTCCTAACAGGGGCACCTCTTCCTGTGATTCAATGACACATGTTCTCTGAACTCAGTTTCTCATCTGTAAAATGGGTACTTAAGTAACATATTGGACTTCCCTGGTTGTCCAGTAGTTAAGATCTACCTTCGAAGGGGACC
Source organism: Tragelaphus eurycerus (assembly GCA_935064755.1). Taxonomy (NCBI): domain Eukaryota; kingdom Metazoa; phylum Chordata; class Mammalia; order Artiodactyla; family Bovidae; genus Tragelaphus; species Tragelaphus eurycerus. The sequence continues at coordinate 202,240 of CAKXYN010000357.1, read as the reverse complement.
TGGGTTGGATTCCTGGTCAGGGAATTAAGATCCTACATGCCAGTTGAGCAACTAAACCTGCGTACCACAACTACTGAGCCTGCCCACTCCATATAAGAGAGTCCATGCACCCCAATGAAAGAGCGCCCTTAAAACAACATAGATCATGAGTGCCACAAATGAGACCCAGCAAAGCCAAAATATAAAAAGAAATATCTATTTCATGGAGTTATTTTTATGTGAAAGTACTTGTTGCAATTTCTGGCAAAGAGGAAATGTTCAATAAGTGGAAGCTATTATGGCAAGACATTTTATCAGAATATTAAGTTAATTGCCCTTGCTATGTATGAATGTTTATGATAAAGGAATGAAAATGAAAATCTTGAGGTTACAGCTTAAAGGCCACTGGTGCTGGCATAAAGAGTGCAGTTTGCAGGAAAACTTAGCCAACCAATATTTCCTCCACAGAAGAGAAATTAAAACACAAGTCAGAGGAGAGCAAAGGTCTGGGAATAAGGGGCAGAGAGTTGGCGATCCTTATCTCCAAGGTCACCATCCTCAACTTCCTGGGCAAGGACAAAGCAGGGGGGACACAGGGTATGATAGAACCCCTCCAAGTATGGCTGATGACTTACCTCCGGCTAGAAGCCAGGTGAGTTACCAGCTTTGTAGAGGAGATCCCTTGCCATCAGCTTATGTTATGAGTTAAAGAGAAAACGCTGACTTGCCTGGGGTCTGGAAAATTCAGAAAGGGAGGCAGCAGGTTTAAGGAGTCTGTGATCCAGGATGAGAGAATGCCACAGAGGGAGATGTAGTTTGTGGCATCAGCTGGGGAGCAGATGAGAATCAGTTATGTCTTCCTGCGGGGTCCAGCCCCTGTGGATCCAGGGAATTTGAAGCGGGGATGGCATCAGCGAGAATCCGGAAATAAAAAGTGGTTAAATAAGGATAGCTCAGTGAGGAAATTCAGTGAAGAAAAGAGGCTGAAATAAGGATAGCTCAGTGAGGAAATTCAGTGGAGAAAAGAGGCTAAATAATTCAGCCAGAAGGTGAGAGAAAGAACGACATGGGGAGACCAAGCTTCAGTGAACAAGGCCCGCATTTTATTTTCCAAAGTAGTTTTTATACCTTAAGTTATGCATAGAGGATAATGGGAGAAGGGGTAGAGTCATGCAGTAAGCCAGGCTTTCTTCCTGCAAACTCATCATATGCAAAAGTTTAGGTGATTTGCATCATCTTCTGGCCCGGAGGCCTGTTAACATTTTAAGACCCTTTCTTCAGAAAACGTATTTTTCTCTAAAGGTGATTAGTCAGGCGCCACCCTCCAAAAGCATTAGATAAAGTTGCATTCCTATAGGGCAAAGGTGTGGTGGGCTATAACAAGAAAAAGAATTAACTCAAGGGCCCAAGGTTACACACATTAAAGCTACTACTTACACCAATCATATTAATCAATACACTCCCAGGGACATAGCAGATAAGGGATATGGAGACTTAGCAGCAAACATTGGCCCAACAAGTGAAAAACCCTTCACCAATACAATTTCTAATCAATCTTTTAACTGCTCAAAGGAATCTGTATTTAGACAGTTTAGAATATCTCATGCCTCTCACAGTTGGGAGGCTCTGAACAATCACATGTGGGTGGAAAATCCTATTCAGGCAGGCTAGAGGATTTCCAAAAGAATTTGTAGGTTAAAACACTGTCACACCCAGGAATTATGAACTGGAGTTGTAAGTTAACTCTTTTTTCAGAGAGAGGTAGTGGGGGACACCCCCTCATAAAGTCAGAGGTGTAGGTGAGAGCACAAACCAGAAAGTAGGCAGACTCTGGTTTTGGGGGTAGATGCTCAGGGGGACTCCTGAGGCTAGATCTTGCCTTTGCATATGCCAAGCCTCCTTCCTCATGACCTTTGCCATGGGCGGAGCTCACTCCCTGAATCTTCCTTCAAACTCCCACAGTAGAGTTAATTTTAAAAACCAAATACATTTGCCCAGGAAAGCAGGAACCAGACTGCTAACGTTTAAGAAACAACACTAGGAAGATAAATAAGAACTCTTCCTAAATCTAGATCATCTGCTTTATAATCAGTTTAGATCTATAGTCCCTATTCTTCGTCCTCCATGTTACAAGTGGTGCAGGAGAAGGACATATCTCTTCCTGGAAGATCAGGAAGTACCTGGGACCAGGTTCCAAGTGAGGGTTGTTGGCTTCCTGCAGGAAAGAACTGAGGAGCAAGCTGAAGCAGAGTGAAAATGGACTTATTCAGCGAGACACACACTCCATAGGCAGAATGTGGACCTTCTCAGAAGGCGAGAGGACCCAAGGTATGGAGTTGTTAATTGTCATGGGCTGGGTAATTTCATCCAACAACAAGTGGGAGAAATATACTTGCTATTCCAGGGAAGGGACAGGGATTTGCAAGAACCGAACCATTGCACACTTTTGAAATGGAGCAGGGCCCTATGGTCCTTGCCCCCCATGTCCTCTGCCTGCCTTTTGTCTGTGGAAAAACTTTAGCCAAAGAATAACTTTAATCAGAGAAGTGAGAATATGCAGAAACAAAGGAAAACAGTCAAAGGAGACCAATAATAATAATGTAGTTATTAAGCATAGTTAAGGGCCTTTTAATTCCTTCTCAGGGGCTATAGATAATATTCTGAGCCATATCCTGTGACTGTCTTATAGGTATTGAAACCCCCACCAGGTAAAAGAACTACATAATGACCGGACTATAGCCATGACATCAGCTGCCACAATCCTGAGAACTGACCTCGAGAAATGGGAACAAACCAACCTTGGAACTGAAGATTAACTGCACCTAAAACAATCAAGATGACACTGGTGGTCAGCCCACCAATGACCAATTTCAAGATGACTGTCAGCAATGACTGTACTGTTTCTACATGTAGCCCTCTCTGTCTATAAAAGTTCTTGTCCACTATTGTCAAAGGAGGGGGAGTCAGCCTTTGGACAGGCATCCACCCTCCCCCCAACACACACATCTACATCCAAAATAAACCAAATGTTCCTTTTCACCAACTTGGCCTCTTTATTGGCTTTTGCACAGTGAGCAGACAGACCCCCTTCACTTCTATGGTCAGCCTTAAAACTATCACAGCACCTGTCGTGGTGAGAGGGGAGTGAATTTCAGTGTTACAGTGAAGGTATAATGAGTGAGAAGTCAGAGACCAGACCATACTCAAAACCATCGTGATTTTAACTGATTCAAACCAGTTTTTGTGGAATCCTGTTTTTCTCAATATCTGTACCACCTACTTCCCTCCTGTCTCACAAGCATAGACACACTGCTTCCATAGTGACAAGGCCATCTTAGCCTGTCACCTGAGAGCCCAGACTTGGTTCTCTGTGCACCCTGATGCCTAGGTCCTTTCCTTTCCTATTTAAATAATACCCAGTTGTCTTCCTTAAATGAAGGGTGCCAGGGGCTCCCATTTATTTCAGGAGCAACATCAAGCCCCAGACAAGAGGGAGCTACCTTATGGATTAAAAAACAACAACAACAACAAAATAAAAGTGGTTATATCAATACCTTCCCTTTTGGATCTTCAGGAATAGAAGAGAAATTGGTCTTTTTTTCTTCATCAGGATTATCTCCACAGCTAACAAAGGAAACGGTCATTAAATGTAAGTCAGGGCCCTTAATATTCCATGAGGCTGGGCTGTGATGAAACAGTCACCAACAAAGCCCATCAACAATTCCCTGGGAGTAAAAGTAGAACCTCAGTAATAAAACAAAATCTAACTTTTTGTCACACCTTTTGTGCTGAGTTTCACTTGCTCACAGGGTGCTTCATGAAGAGGCCTCACACCCGGCCCAGCAAACAGGACTCTCTGGTGTAAAACGGCTGCATTGACACCTCACCTCGGAGGGTCGAGTGCAGGATCATTGCCCCCAGCAATTTGATTCAAGATGGCATTGAGGTGTTGAATGTAGAGATGCTGGAGCCCAGCACCACAATCTGGAGCCACCGGCAGCACAGCTGAACCCCTCCTTTGAGAACACCCCTGACACCCAGTTGACAGGAATCACATTCAGCAGCCCCGTGGAGGGTTTTCAGAGGAAACACTGTCCTCTAGAGAACATTCTACTGGCACGAGCCACACCTGGAAGAGGGACTTTCCAGGTGGCTCAGCAGTAAATATCCCGCCTGCCAGTGCAGGACACTCGTGTTGATCCCTGGGTCAACTCCCTGGAGCAACCCACTCCAATATTCCTGCCTGGTACCATTGACAGAGGATCCTGGCAAGCTGCAGTCCATGGGGCCACAAAGAGTCAGATATGACTGACTGAGCATGCGCACACACACCCACCCCTCTATCAGAAGGAGCCCCACCTCCTGTAGAGGGTAGGGGGTCTCTCTTGGGAGAATCAGTAATAAAATAAGAAATCAAATTGTTTCTGTTTTTCCTGGTGGCTCAAATGGTAAAGAATCTGCCTGCAGTGCAGGAGATCCGGGTTTGATCCCTGGGTTGGTAAGATTCCTTGGAGATGGGAATGGCTACTCACTCTTCTTGTCTGGAGAATTCCATGGAATTCTCGTGGGCTATAGTTCATGAAATATCAATAACCTCAGATATGCAGATGATACCACCCTTATGGCAGAAAGTGAAGAGGAACTAAAAAGCCTCTTGATGAAAGTGAAAGTGGAGAGTGAAAAGGTTGGCTTAAAGCTCAACATTCAGAAAACGAAGATCATGGCATCTGGTCCCATCACTACATGGGAAATAGATGCAGAAACAGTGGAAACAGTGTCAGACTTTATTTTTCTGGGCTCCAAAATCACTGCAGATGGTGACTGCAGCCATGAAATTAAAAGACGCTTACTCCTTGGAAGGAAACTTATGACCAACCTAGATAGCATATTCAAAAGCAGAGACATCACTTTGCCAACAAAGGTTTGCCTAGTCAAGGCTATGGTCTTTCCTGTGGTCATGTATGGATGTGAGAGCTAGACTGTGAAGAAGGCTGAGCACCGAAGAATTGATGCTTTTGAACTGTGGTGTTGGAGAAGACTCTTGAGTGTCCCTTGGACTGCAAGGAGATCCAACCAGTCCATTCTGAAGGAGATCAGCCCTGCGATTTCTTTGGAAGGAATGATGCTAAAGCTGAAACTCCAGTATTTTGGCCACCTCATGCGAAGAGTTGACTCATTGGAGAAGACTCTGATGCTGGGAGGGATTGGGGGCAGGAGGAGAAGGGGACGACAGAGGATGAGATGGCTGGATGGCATCACTGACTCGATGGATGTGAGTCTGAGTGACCTCCGGGAGTTGGTGATGGACAGGGAGGCCTGGCGTGCTGCAGTTCATGGGGTCGCAAAGAGTCGGACACGACTGAGCGACTGATCTGATCTGATAGTTCATGAAGTTGCAAAGAGTCAGACACAACTGAGCGACTTAACACTTTTTCACACTTTCTAGCAGAGACAGCTGGAGAAGGCAATGGCACCCCACTCCAGTACTCTTGCCTGGAAAATCCCATGGGCATTGGAGCCTGGTGAGTTGAAGTCCATGGGGTCGCTGAGGGTCGGCCACGACTGAGCGACTTCACTTTCACTTTTCACTTTCATGCATTGGAGAAGGAAATGGCAACCTGCTCCAGTGTTCTTGCCTGGAGAATCTCAGGGACGGGGGAGCCTGATGGGCTCCCATCTCTGGGGTTGCACAGAGTCAGACACGACTGAAGCGACTTAGCAGCAGTAGCAGCAGCAGCAGAGACAGCAGCTGTCATTTGGGAAGAAATGAGATCTTCTGCCTCCAATTGTGGTTCTCACTTGGCTGCAGGGGGAATCACCTGTGAGGTTTTAAAAACTGCTGATTTCTGCATCCCCTCCCCTGAGATTGTGATTTAACTGAGATGAGGCTTCAGCACTCAGATTTTACAGGGCTCCCCTGGTGATTTGAATTTATAGCCAAGTTTACAAACCACTGGCCTTTGCCATACTGAGGATACAAAGAACTCTACCTGGACAAGGAAGCAGAGTAAACAGAGTAATTCTGCAGGAGGAGGTGTGTATGTTTCTGTGTACAGGGTGTAGTTGGGGTGGGGGCCTTTGACCCCTTTTTGCCCACTCAATGCACAGCCTTTCCACGCTTCTCACCTGGATGCCTGGATTCTTCTGTGCCTTGGTGGTGATTTTCAGTATGGTACAGTTGTCTCAGGAAACTTCATACAAGCCCTGCCTTAGTTCATCACAAACCTATGAGCAGGATTCCCAAGGTGTGGCTTGCTGGGAGGGAAATCCTGGGAACTGTATAGGATGAGCAGCTCAGCAGTAACTTCAGGAGTTGCTCCTGCACAGGGAAGTTCAGGGAGCTTCAGGCGACTGGCCAAGCATGGGTGTGGCACACAGCTGTGACTGGAACCTTGCTGTGCCTGGGATCTGAGGTGTGTGTGTGCTCAGTCATGATGACTCTTTGGGACCCCATGGACAGAGGATGGGATTTCCAGGCAGGAATACTGGAGTGGGTTGCCATTTCCTCCTCCAGGAGATCTTCCCGCCCTGGGGATTGAACCTGATTCTCTCGGGTCTCCTGCACTGGCAGGCGGATTCCTTACCACTAGCGCCCCCTGGGGGCTTGAGGGACCTGATCCTAAAATCAGTGAGAGGTAATTCCCAGGCTCAGTGATAAAGAATCTGCCCCAATGCAGGATACACAAGAGCCACAAGATCGATACCTGGGTCGGGAAGAAGCCCTGGGGGAGGAAACAGCAACCCTCTCCGGTATTGTAATCTTGCCTGGAAAATCTCATGAACAGAGGAGCCTGGTGGGCTACAGTCATAGGGGCACAAAGAGTCGGACAGGATTGAACACAGGCAGTGATAAGTGCCTATAATATCGAGCATCAAGAAGTGCAGGGGTGTAATGTAATAAGCGTCCCAATAAACAGCAGCTGCCCCTTGTTTTGCTCTGTGTGACAAGGATGTGGTTTTACTTAACTATTATATCACATTTTTTTTGATATATGAAAATTTATTACTATAATTCTTTTATCATCAAAATTTATGATCTTGGTCTTTCCTTCTTGCCTTTGTAGAAGACCAAAAAGACACTGGCTACTTTGACAAGCTTAAAACAGACTCCAGGAATATCACCAACAGCATGACCTTTGGAAGCAAATCCAGCAACCAGAACTTCATCATTTTCCTCAATAAAATTCAAGCAACCATCACTGGGTACAAAAGGCTGCGATTTTTTGCCATTCTTGGTGAACTGAACCCTGACACATTTCCTGATGGCAGAATTTGGCTGTTTGGCTTCAACCCCTATTTTTCCAAGCACAATTCTCTTGGCATGAGAAGTGCGTCCCAAAGGGTTGGCCTTCAGGGCTGTGCCCAAATGGGCTTTCTTACACTGTTTCCATGCTGCTTCTGGTCTCGTCGGTGGCTACAGAGCTTCCTAGAAAAAACACAACACTTGCTCATCCTACCAGCATTGTGGGCCTAAACGAAAGACCATCATGTTTAATTTTAACACAAGCTTAGAGGGTACTAGGATGTTAGGACCCCCATCTTACAGAGCTTAAGGACCTTGCTAGAGGTCATAAGACTCCTACCTGACAGATGTGGCTTCTGAGCTCCGGAACCACAGTCTGTCCCCGCTCCACCTGTGTCCCTCAGGACCAGGAGGTCTCCCTGCCCAAAGATCTGCTCAGCGGCTTCAGCCTGACTCCCTGGGTGGGTCTGTGTGGTCCCTCCAGGTGCCCGCAGCCCCTTTGCTCCTATTGCCCCTGACTCAGGTCCTTCCTTCTGCAGGGCAGCCCGAGAGCCCCACAGTTGGCAGGAGGACACCCTTGCCCCGTTCCAGCAGCTTCTCCTTGCAGCCAACTCCCGGGGGTGGGGTCAGGCCAGGTTGTGAGGAGAATTATGAGAGAAGCAGGAAGGTGGGAGCTTGTAGTCAGCACCTTCCTCTGACCTGGGACCTCCTCTCTTCTGACACTTCCCACCACTCAGAGCAGCTCCACTCCATGCCCCACCCCACCCCCATCCCAAGTGCTCCTGTAGCTCTGCTGTGGATTAGACTCACCAGGGAAGGGGTCAGAATGCAGAGTCCTAGGCTCCAGCCCCAAAGGTCTGATCCAATATCCTAGTGGACTGGGATGCAGGGGGTCCTCTGAGAACATTCTGAAAAGCATTTAACAGACCTGCCACTCACATCTGTGGGCCCTGGGTCAAGAGTATAATGAAGCCCATCCTTTATGTTTAAATATTTAAAAGTTATAAATCAAGCTAACACACTGTCAAGTACACCCTCATAACCACATGGCAGGCTGGGGTTCCTGGACCCTGGAGTTTGGAGCTAGAAGGCAGGACAGTAGAGGGAGGGGCCGACCCAGCCCGCAGCCCTCCCTCTTCTCTTCCCACCTCTGGCTCTGACCCTTTCTGTGCCCTGAGGAATCTGCAGCTCAAGCAAGAGCACCTCTAGTCTTTAAGTCCAAGCTCAGGTCACCCTCTTCTGCCCCATAAACAGCTGAATCTTGACCACCTGTCAGGCTGGAAGATGGGCTTCAGGAGGGAGGCCTGCACTGGCGCTGGGAACAGGGTCCAGGTACTCAGGGCACGGCCTAGAGTGGGCGGGGCTCCAGGTTGCCACACCTCCTGGTCCTCTCTGGCTGCCTGCACCTGGGGGAGGGTGCAAACGCAGGATGACCTGAGCAAGGCCTCTAAACCAGCACTTCTCAACCTGTACTATGAGCAGGACTCACCTGGGTTCTAGAGATTCTGAGGCAGTAGGTCTGGGATAGAGACAAGATTTTGTGTTCTAACAGCCTCACAGGCCAGCCGATGCTGCTGGTCCACAGGATGCACTTAGAACAGCAGAACCCCAGGGCAGGGTGGGCAGAGTTTTCCTGTAAAGGACCAGTAAGCCCATTTCCAGGATTTGTGGGCCTTATGGTTTCTGCTCAGAAAAATATCTACTTCTGCTTCGTTGACTACGCTAAAGCCTTTGACTGTGTAGATCACAATAAACTGGAAAACTTAAAGAGATGGGAGTACCAGACCACCTTACCTGTCTCCTGAGAAACCTGTATGCAGGTCAAGAAGCAACAGTTAGAACCGGACATGGAACAACTGCCTGGGTCAAAAGTGGTAAAGGAGTATGTCACCCTGCTTATTAAACCTACATGAGAAAGAATGTAGGTATATGTATAACTGAATCACTGCTGTACAGCAGAAATTAACACAACAGTGTAAGTCAACCATACTTATGTACATTTTAAAAGAAACAAGAAAAAAAGCTAAGGGTGTCAGTAGGTTCACTATTAATATTTACTCTAGTTACTTGCTTAGCCTGGTGTTTGTCCAATTTTTCCACTCTAAAAATATAATTCTTCCCTAAAGAATTAATCTGAGAAGGTATTTTGAATCCATGAAAATGCTGTGTCTCTTCCAACCCCCAAACACTCAACATATGTTCAGTCAATGATGAATTTTGTCTGAATTATTTATGACAATGGCTCCCATATGGTACTTTTCTATCAATCTGTCTACATTTGTGAGTTGCCTTTCTACTGCAAAAAAAAAAAAAAAAAAAAATTTCCCTTAGTCCTGTCTATTTTATGTCTTATTAGAATAAGTATAAACTAATGGATTTTTTAAAATTTTTGTTGTTGCAAAATGTAGGGTTTAAAAATCCTCAATCTACTGTTTATTGTTCAGATCAGATCAGTAGCTCAGTTGTGTCCGACTCTTTGCGACCCCATCAATCGCAGCACGCCAGGCCTCCCTGTCCATCACCAACTCCCGGAGGTCACTCAGACTCACATCCATCGAGTCAGTGATGCCATCCAGCCATCTCATTCTCTGTCGTCCCCTTCTCCTCCTGCCCCCAATCCCTCCCAGCATCAGAGTCTTCTCCAATGAGTCAGCTCTTTGCATGAGGTAGCCAAAATATTGGAGTTTCAGCTTTAGCATCATTCCTTCCAAAGAACTCCCAGGGCTGATCTCCTTCAGAATGGACTGGTTGGATCTCCTTGCAGTCCAAGGGACTCTCAAGAGTCTTCTCCAACACCACAGTTCAAAAGCATCAATTCTTCGGCGCTCAGCCTTCTTCACAGTCCAGCTCTCACATCCATACATGACCACAGAAAAGACCATAGCCTTGACTAGGCAAACCTTTGTTGGCAAAGTAATGTCTCTGCTTTTGAATATGCTATATAGGTTGTTCATAAGTTTCCTTCCAAGGAGTAAGCGTCTTTTAATTTCATGCACTGTCTGTTGTTATTTACTTACAAAAGTTCTAATGTGATATAAACTCCATCTCAGAGACTCATTTTTTTTTTTTTTTTTTTTGTCTAGGTAGTCTGCAAAATGTAATTTAAAAAGTGTTTTTCACATAATGTCCTCCATAATTAAATGTGATTAACTATTGGATCAAACACTGGTTTGGAATACACAAAGCCTCACCTATTAGGTGGATAATTGTGAGCATTGTTGCTAAGTGAAAGAGTGAAGTTAGTCAGAACCCTCCAATGTAAACTCCATGTAGAACATTCTTAGTGTGTCTAAGTCTTAACCTTGTTCTTCTTAAAAATATCACACAATCCCAATTTGATTATGACAGGTCACATGGTTCTGGTGTATAGATGAAGGTCTCAGAGGGCTGGGGCATGTTATTCCTTCTAGTAATGTTATTTTTTAGGTCTAAATTCAAATAAATATGTATTTTTCCCAGTTTTCAACACACAGCGCTGGTTTAGTCTTTGAAAAAAAAAATTCCTTAGAACATTAGTTTTAAAAAACAAAAACTCAGTTAATCTATATTCTGTTTTAAAATTAATAATGTATACATGAAACCTTGATTTAAAAAAACCTATTGTGTTTCTAGGTACCCTCTTTAACACCAGGACCATGCTGCTGATTCAAAATTAGAATCTATATAAAAACATGAACAGAATTGTTTTTAGACTAAAACTACATGGCTGAAGGGTGTCCATAGTCCATTTTGTCAAAGATGATGCCAGTTTATTTCCCTGGCACTCTGGCTGGTTACTGCTTTCATTTCACTGTCAAGTGTCCCACTTTGGACAGTACATTCTTCGGAAGCCCACACTGCTGGTGAGAGTGGAGAAAGACCTGACAGGCAGGTCAGTGTGACTGACTCCAAAACCAGGGCTTTCTGTTATCCTAGGCTACTTCTTAGAATTCCAAAATTATGAAGTTGAAAATGAAGGTTTGTTCTCAGTCATCATTTACTCATTCAGAAAACATTTACTGAGCGCCCCTATGTAACAGTTACTGTGCTGAAAGATGTAATTCATTGGGATGACCCAGAGGGATGGTAATAGGGAGGGAGGAGGGAGGGAGGGTTCAGGATGGGGAACACGTGTATTCCTGTGGCGGATTCATTTTGATGTATGGCAAAACCAATACAATATTGTAAAATTAAATAAAATTAAATTAAAAAAAAAAAGAATAAAAGACAAAAAAAAGTGAATAGGGCACAGTTTCAAGTCTTTTTCTCTCTTGGTTTTGTGAGAAAACAAACCATATGAATACTCATAGTCAGGGCAGGCTACATAGCTTACATAACCTGTGTAAAATGGAAAGAACAGGCCCCTTGTTTAAGAATCACCACACTGTGACAATAGGACACTAGCCAAGTATGGTTCAGTTTAACAAACGAGAGGCGCTCAGGGTATCACAGAAAGACGAGTTACCTAGGATGATGACTGATCTTTAGGTGACTTCCTAGAAGAGGTGACAACTGGGCTGATCCTAGAAAATGATCCCTTCATGGACCTTCTCCTCTATTTTTTAAACTAGAGGGTATTGAGAAGAATCACTAACTCATCATTTTGACTTACACATCAGTCATCAAGAGTTTCCCCTACAGGACATCTTCATCACCTACCTTAGAGCTGTGACACAGGATGTGGGGGGACATGGAAATGTGTTGTTCAGAGCTCCTTCAAGGACTTGTTGCCCAGCAGCTAGGGGTGCTGCCAGTGGGCAACCTTAAACCACCAGGCTGCATGCAGTGACCCTTCCGGGTGGACATATAAAGACTTGCCATTGGATGTGTCAGGACAACCCTGAAGGGCCATCTTCACTCCAGATGTCCCATGGGATCAGCTAAGGTCATCCAGCCAGTGATCCAGCTTGATCTTTCCTTCTGCCCTATCCTGTTTCTTCTCTCCTGATTGCACAGTGTTGATTCCAAGGGCAGCCCTGATAAACATCCCAGCACTAAACTCAATCTGAATCTGCATTCCAGAGAACCAGCCTGCAACATGTATCAGAAAACATTCCAGTACTCAGGGAGTACTTTTATTTGAAAATTACTGGTTACACATGTACTTATAACATTAAAAAAACCCCTAAATAATATACAAAATGGTGGAAACAAGGACTTTCTGTGTGAATATCATTACTTTTGGTTTAAAATCCATAACCTAATGTTTCTGGCCAAATTGAAATTAAGTTATATATTAATAACAAAAGAAAACTATTATGTTGAAACACATGGAAGTGCCATTTTATACAAAAGGCTGAATGTTAGCAGTTCCACATGTTCAATCTAATAGAAAAAAATCCAATAGCATTTGAAATTTAAAGAACATTATACTTACAAATAACTCATGGGTAAAATATAAAGTTAATGAATTAAATTAGGAATTAGAAAATACATAATACTTTGGCTATTGATTGATGTAAGTATCAAAACTTGTAGGCTATAGCTAAAGTGGATCTCAGAAAAAATGTCAGTTTTACATACTTAGGTTAGAAAAATAATGATGTTATTAATCTGTTTGCAATTTAAGAATTTAGAGAAAAAATTCTCAAAAAGGAAAAGTTGAAAGAAAGAAAGAATGATATGATGAACTAGAAAGAAAAACAGAGCATCAATCCAGCAAAAAGCTGATTCTTTGAAAGTAGGAAAAAGTTATACAAGATTACTCATAAAAAAGAGAAGGTTCAAAGAAAATTAAAAGACCAAAAGAACACAGAGATGCTGCAGAGATTAAACATGTAAGATACTGTGAATAAATTTATGCCAATCAAGCTCAAAACTCATGGGAAACAGATACACTTCTAGAAAAATGAAACATACCAAAATGACTCTGCAGATATAACACATTGAATAGGAAGAATATAATTACTGAAAGTTAACCAGAGAACGATGGCTGCATAACACTCTGAGTGTGATTAATGCCACCAAATTGTGTGATTAAAAATGGTTATATGGTAAATTTCATGTTATATATTTTACCACAATTTTTTAATGTAAAAAATAAAATCCTCTATCTAGAAGACAGTCTAGAACATGTCTGTCCTTCATTAGCAAATTCCCTGGAAGGGTTCCTACTTTGATACAGAATATTTTCTCTTCCTTCTCTTTTAGAGGGCTTCCCCAGTGATTCAGTGGTAGAGAATCTGCCTGCAATGCAGGGGATGAACGTACAATATTGTCCTTCTGTATTTAACCATATGTTTTTTGGAGGATGACACCTCTCTCTCCTATAATGTTACTTAAACTACATTACTGTATGTTTTTCCTATTACTTTTCTCTGTAGTATTTTAAACAGAGGTTTTTGAGTGGAAAATGGATAGTAGTTCTGTTAAAGGAAGTAGTGATACAAAATGGCATCATCACACAGTCTTCAAGAATCCCAAATATAACTAGAAAGTAATATGTAATTCTGGGAACAGTAAAAAAAAAAAAAAAAAAATCTGTGAGAACTTTGCCTCAAATCTTAGAAAATGAGTTTGGCTCCAGAATCTCTCAAGACACAAAACCAGCTCTTATTGGTGGCCTGCACCTCTGATTTGGATAAAAAAGAAAATAGTATTACATATAAATAAACATAACAAATCCTTTTCCAAGAGTTTAAACTCACTGAGTGAAGTTGGAGAAAAAATTATAGATTAATATTTGTAATATGTAAATATCTGTTGCTGGTGTAAATAAAGTATAATATAATTTATGCAGTGCAGAAACCTATTGGAAAAATGCCTTTGGGAATAGACATGAACTCATGGTAGAATCACAGAGTCAACTCAAAAATTGTGAAGGTTGAGGGTTGTCAACTTGTCATTCATAATATTCATAACCACAAGGTCACTGTGAGTGATACCTGGTTATTTCCTTTCAGAGTGCACCTGAGGGGGAAAAAAGAAAAAAAAATACCACATATTTATGAGTTTTAAACTCCTTCTCCTAAGGCAACACATTCTTAGGTCCACTGCTTCACGTGAAGCAAATCATATCCCTACTAGAGGCACAATAGGAAAAACCAGGCGTATATTTATTCAGTGGAGGAAGTAGCCCCATTAAAACCTGCATTGGGGCTGGACTTAATGCCAAACAACCCATAGATACACTTGAGTTCTGATCATTCTGATTCACAGATATGCTTTATCACTAGAGTAAACTGATAAATAAAATCATTTTACTAACTCAAAGCCTGGAGAGAAATTAAAAACAAGGTGACAAAGAGGCTGGGAAATCCATTAATACTGTCTGCCCAAGGGTTTCTCATTTTTACACATAAAGTGAGCACAACAAATTTGGATGTTAGTATCAGGTTGTATTCTCTGTATTTTGTTAACTCTAATTGACAAGCATTGAAAATAAGGAGTAGGAAATGGAGAAAGCATAATACTATGTTCTTGCCTGGAGAGTCCCATGGACAAAGGAGCCTGGTGTGCTACAGTCCATGGGGTCACAAAGAGTCGGACACGACTGAGCAGCTAATACACACACACATGTAGTCATTAAAAAGAATGAGATAACCATATGCGTTGATACAATCTAAAAAAAGAAAGAATAGCTATCATTTGTGCTTAGAAATAGGAATTTTCTTCCTGATACACAGAGCATCTCAACAGAACAGTCAACAGTGGTGCTGGGGCTCCACCTTGGGGGGAGCTGTGTGATGACAGGAGTGGAGAGTGATTTATCTTTAGTTAATAAATTTTTAAAAAGTATTTTTAAAAAGTTTTAAAATTTTGTAGCATTAGATAGGCCATGTGTTTTAAAATGTATTATTATAAATATATTTTAATTGTTTAAAGCAGTGGTCCCCAACCTTTTTGGCACCAGGGACCCAGTTTCTGGAAGACATTTTTCCACAGACAGGGCGAGAAAGAGGAGATTCAGGTGTAAAGTGAGCAATAGGGGCAGCAGCTGAAGTTTGCTCCTTTGCACACCACTCACCTCCTTCTGTGTGGCCCAGTCCCTAACAGCCCACGGACCATAACAATCTAGCCCAGGAGTTGGGGACCCCTGGTTTAGAGTCTCTAAAGCTACTTAAACTATGGGTGTATTTTTTATTATTGGAAGGCAATCTTCTACCTACACCCTTTTAAAATATGATCTGACTTTTATACTGTAAAACACTTTATATTCTCAATGCCCTTAAGCATCTGCTCTCTCTACATCTGATCCCTGTAATAAGGATGAAGAAGCCAGCAGGGCTGTAATCCCTGCTCCACACACAGCTGAGGACCTGAGGCTTAGAGATCTTGGGGGACACAAGGCCACGTGGATGCTAAGTGCCTCCTCCATCTATTCAAACGGCTCCAGGCTCCTAGAACTCAGATACGAGGATTTTATAACTTCTGGGCTCTATTAGGTGATTTCATGAATAGACAAAATGACACCTCTGTTGCACACTGGGAACAAAGAAATTTCAAAAAACCTCAACGAGATCTGCTTCATCACAGAACAGAATGGATGACAGGCATTCATTCTTTGAGCTGAACTGTGTCCCCTCCAATTTTACATGTTGAAGTCCTAAATACCATCATACCTCAGAATGTGACTATTTGGAGACAGTATCTTTAAAGAGGCAATAAAGTTAAAATGAAGTCATACAGGTGGGTCCTAATCTAACAGACCGGAGTTCTTATCAGAAGAGGAGATCAGGACACAGGCACACAGAGGGAAGACCATGTGAGACACAGAGAGAAGACAGGTCTCCAAGCCAAGGAGAGAGACCCCAGAGGAAACCAACCCTACCGACACCTCGACCTCAGACTTCCAGCCGCAGGGCTGTAAGGAAATAAGTTTCTGTTGTTTGAGTAGCCTGCTCTGTGGTCTTTGTATGGCAGCCCTAGCAGACTAATGCCCCCTTCAGCTTTATGAATCTAAAAGGTATTTTTTCCTCTATTTCATGGATCAGGGTCAATCAGACAGTGATCAGTTCACCTGAACTATTTGTTCAAGAAAATGTGATTTGGAAGCACCTTCTCCCAGATGTTGGGTTTTCTCTTCTGAAGAATGAATTCTGTTCTATTAGAGTGAAAACCTTGTGACTTAGGCTAATCAACCCGTTGTTACAGCTCTGAACAAGGCATTTATATCTGATGCTTACAAATTCAAAAAACTGATAATCTGACAGCTTATCCTCCTAAGAGGATGTAGAGTATGCAGAAGTAATGTCAAAATGGGATGAGAATCAAGAACTGCATTTCTTTCTGTAGAGGTGACCTGAGCCAGTGGCAGGACTGAAATCTAAGAGTGAGTTCCTGTCACCCTGTGAACTTGAGTGACCGCCTCCACCTTGGCTACCACGTGAAAGGAGCAGTGTTCTCAGACTCGGCACAGAACACAGAACCTAGGTCTACACTCAGCCTCCCCAGCGATTCCCCATCTGTGCTCCCTGGACCAGCTCTGTGACCTTAGGTGAGCCCTGGACCAATCTCTTCATCCATGACTTGCGATAAAAAAGGGCAGTCATGAGGATTATGTGAAATCATACATGCAAGAACTGTGTAAAATAAATTATAAAAAAATACACAAATATAACTTACCATTAATGTTGTTAGAGTGGGGCAGGATTACTAGACCAGGAATCACAAGATTTCTAATTCTATGACCTATGTATGCTTCTGTATGTGTCTTATGTGACACTTGATTTAAAACATAAAGAACAGATTTTTAATTCTGTGTCTGCTGCAAACTAGCTTAACACCAATTATACACATGGGACCACATTAGCTCTGAGGACTTAGTTTCCTCACCTATAAAATGAGGATGTTGAACCCTATTATCTTATCCGGGCATATCTAAAATTTTGAGATCAATTTCTCATTACTCAATGACTTGATCATACATAAAGATAATATAGTTTTTTAAATGAACACTTTGACACATAAGCGTCATCACACATCTCTTAGATGTATAATGCCTAAGTTCAAAAGAACAAAAGGGTTTTTAAGAGTCCTTGCTGCTTTGTGACTTGGTTATATGGGAAATCACTAATGATTATCAGGTCTGAAGAGGGAAACTCTGACTCGGAGACACTCTAGATGAAAGCACTCTGTGAATTTTAGGCACAAAAAATACAGAGCTTCATATTCAGATTCTCAATATTTGCATACAATATAGTACTTACAAAAAACTATCTCCTTCCTACCCTATGAACAGTGGAAGGTACTGCTGTGCATTTCCTCATTTCTAAGGAGGATTGAGATGAAACAGTGACAGAGGGAATTTAGACCACACTTTAGATACATTTTTCATACAGAAATACTGTTACATACTGGGACATGTTTTCTTTAACAGATATTTTAAATATTACACAAGTAGTTTTATTCTAATTACAAGTGAAAATTTGGGAAATGCAGAAAAATATGAAGAAGGGAAAATGCATCCATAATATAATACCCAGAGATAAATTTTCAATGGGGAAGCCTTACCACGTCCAGCCTGAAGCCTCATCCCACCCAAAACCATGCATCTCAAACAGCAAGAATGCCACATCTTCCCTCTCTCCATCTTCCCATCAATGTCGACCCCACCTTGCTCCAGAATGAATTACAGGCAGCTTCATGACAATGGCTAAGTCCTTTAAACTAGACCTCAGTTGTCACATCTGTCCAAGACACTACCACCTCACATTTGTTAGAAAGACATCACGTGACTGAAGGTCACTCATCGAGGGCTTTCCTTACACCATGTACAGTGCTTAGTGCTCTCACCCACCTCATCTTCAAGCACCATCCAGAGTACAGTGTTAAGGTATTGTGAATTCCTAATTTATCCTGGTAGCAATATACCTTCTTCTGGAAGTTAGAGGGAACATGGGCAGGGAGGGGGAAATTGAATAAAACATAGGCAAAACATTCTCTGAAATAATCACAGCAGGGTCCTCTATGACCCAGCTCCCAGAATATTGGAAATAAAAGCAAAAATAAACAAATGGGACCTAATTAAACTTAAAAGCTTCTGCACAACAAAGGAAACTATAAGCAAGGTGAAAAGACAGCCTTCAGAATGGGAGAAAATAATAGCAAATGAAGCAACTGACAAACAACTAATCTCAAAAATATACAAGCAACTCCTGAAGTACAATAACAGAAAAGTAAACGACCCAATCAAAAAATGGGCCAAAGAACTAAATAGACATTTCTCCAAAGAATACATACAGATGGCTAACAAACACATGTAAAGATGCCCAACATCACTCATTATCAGAGAAATGCAAATCAAAACCACAACGAGGTACCATTTCACACCAGTCAGAATGGCTGCGATCCAAAAGTCTACAAGCAATAAATGCTGGAGAGGGTGTGGAGAAAAGGGAACCCTCTTACACTGTTGGTGGGAATGCAAACTAGTACAGCCACTATGGAGAACAGTATGGAGATTCCTTAAAAAAACTGCAAATAGAACTGCCTTATGACCCAGAAATCCCACTGCTGGGCATACACACTGTGGAAACCAGAACTGAAAGAGACATGTGTACCCCAATGTTCATCGCAGCACTGTTTATAATAGCCAGGACATGGAAGTAATCTATAAAGCTGTGGTACATATACACAATGAAGTATTACTCATCCATTGAAAAGAATACATTTGAATCAGTTCTACTGAGGTGGATGAAACTGGAGCCTATTATACAGAGTGAAGTAAGCCAGAAAGGAAAATACCAATACAGTATACTAACACATATATATATGGAATTTAGAAAGATGGTAATGATAACCCTGTATGTGAGACAGCAAAAGAGACACAGATGTATAGAAGTCTTTTGGACTCTGTGAGAGAGGGAGAGGGTGGGATGATTTGGGAGAATGGCATTGAAACATGTACAATATCATATATGAAATGAATCACCAGTCCAGGTTCGATGCATGATACTGGATGCTTGGGGCTGGTGCACTGGGATGACCCAGAAGGATGGTATGGGAGGAGAAGGGAAAGGGGTTCAGGATGGGGAACATGTGTACACCCATAGTGGATTCATGTTGATGTATGGCAAAACCAATATAATATTGTAAAGTAATTAGCCTCCAATTAAAATAAATAAATTTATATTTTAAAAAAATGAATAAAATTATAAATGACAAAGAATTAGGGATTAAGTGACAGTAACATGTAGGAGTTTTCTTTACAGGTTAGAAACAGAAGCAACTTATACCTTTTCCTGCTAAATCTTCCTAGCCTCAAAATATTCCAGAATTTTTTTCCATAAACTCTCAAATTTCATGGATGTTCCTGGACAGCACTTGCATCACAAATGTGCTGAGAACCAATCAGAATGAAACATAAAGGGTCTGCAAAATAAAAGTGTTTTGTGCTCTAAAGGAATCTGAACCTAGGGTCCAAGTGTGTGGTGAGTCCTATCCGAAATCTATTAGGCACAGGTGCGCATGCAGAGAAGCGCACACTCATCCTACACCCCACCCCCACCACTGCTGCAGATTTTCAGCAGGCCTGCTTTCAACTGCCACATGTTAAGACCCAGTCATGAAGCTTAGTCTCTGGAGGTTTAGCATTGAAAAGGGCACAGAGATTCCGGGTGGATATTCTGAAGACTGAACCTGGAGACAAACTGTAATTACAACACGCTGCAGCAGGCTCACCTGTTTTGCCCTTTCAGTGAGGGCAGAGGCCTCTGCCTCGCCCAGTGTTTGCACCATCTTGTAAAACAGTCTATCTGTATTTTGCAGCAAATCATATGGCCGGGTATGTTCTTTCTGTCTCTCTGAATCCAAAACCTGTTAATCAGCAGAAAGAAACCAATTAGCACCAGTGTTTCACAGTAACATATTATGTATGTGTGTTTGTGTGTGTGTGTGTGTGTGTGTGTGTGTGTATTAAGTCACTTCAGTTGTTTTGGACTCTTTGCAAGCCTATAGACTGTAGCCCATCAGGTTCCTCTGTCAATGGGATTCTCCAGGCAAGAATACTGAGTGGATTTCCATTTCACCTCCAAGGGATCTTTCCGACCCTGGGATTGAACCCATGTTTCTTATGAGTCTCCTGCAATGACAGGTGGGTTCTTTACCATGAGCGCCAAATGTTTCACAGTAATATTAAACTTGGACAATATAGAAACAGGCAAGAAAGGGAGAATAGGGAGAATTCATATGGGTTGTAGGTCTGGCTGGTGTTTAAACGGTTTGACTCCCTGTTTTACTAGACAAACAAAGGCATAACCTGATCTTTTATAATTATAAGGTTATGGGAAAGGAATAAAATAGAGGTTTTATAGTATGATTACTGACACTCAGCAGTATGTAGCATCTTATATTCTGCCCAGGGCATTTTGGGTTGTTATCATTAGTTCGTGCTTTTAGCTCTCAGACTCTGAGCTTTGAGGGATATTTATACAGATACACAGAGTTGGCAGACATCTTGATTCAAGAAAATCAAAGTCAATTTATCTATAAATCAGGTTGATGTCAGACAAACCAGATGGCAGGGGTCTGACAGAAAATTGTCAAGTTGGTTTGACAGAACCTGAGCAGTATTTGGGAAAGAAGAAGATGCTTCTGGAATTTCTTTATGATTCTTGGTTACTGTCAGCTGCTAAGAGGGGCAGAATCCTTTAACTGAGAGGTTAAGATGTTTCTTGAAGTTGGCTGTGGCTGTAGTTTATTATTCTGAGAGTATAAGACTGGCAAAAGGAGCTGCTACATAGCAGCTTTAGTAGAATTGCTCTGCAAAAAAAAAAAAAAAAAAAACCTTCTAGAAATTCAATTTTTCCTTGGATAAGATCAAAGAAGCAATTAAGAAATTGAGCTTGTAATTCTAGTGATCATGGACCACACAGCACATGCAGGCAGCACAATCTGAACTGTCTAGGACCTGAACCTGTTTTCATAAATTATCTTTCATTGCTCCTTTTTTCTTTTTTCTAAATGCTTTCCTTACACCCCTTTTATTGCTCATTAATAGGTCTGCCAGGTTTCCTGGGTAGCTCAGATGGTAAAAATCCACCAACAATGCAGGAGACCCTGATGCAATTCCTGGGTGGGGAAGTTCCCATGGAGAAAGCATAGTCTACCCACTCCAGTGTTCTTGGGCTTCCCTGGTGGCTCAGACAGTAAAGAATCCATCTGCAATGCAGGCGACCTGGGTTCGATTCCTGGGTTGGGAGGACCCATGGAGGAGGGCATGGCAACCCACTCCAGTATTCTTGCCTGGAGAATCCTATGGACAGAGGAGCCTGGCTGGCTACAGGTCATGGGGTCACAGAGAGTCAGACACAGTCAAACACGACTGAGTGACTAAGTGCAATAATTCTGCTAATTGGAAATTGAAAGAAAGAGGAAGGAGCTCAACTCTCCCTTTCAACTAATTAGTGACTTTGGTTAATGCTTTTTTGGGGGGAGGGGAGGGAGTGTCTGAAACAATTTGCTCAAATGATATAACTATAAAAACTGTTCTGATGTTAAGTAGTACTTCTTCATTTAGAGTAAATGTATCTTAAGAGAGTATGTTGAAACTTTAAACAAGACACAGGTTGTTTTTGCACATCTAGGTATTACAGTTAATCCCATTCTTTGTATTTAATTAGAAATATTTACTAAGTTCACCCAGACTCACATCCATCAAGTCAGTGATGCCATCCAGCCATCTCATCCTCTGTCGTCCCCTTCTCCTCCTGCCCCCAATCCCTCCCAGCATCAGAGTCTTTTCCAATCAGTCAACTCTTTGCATGAGGTAGCCAAAGTACTGGAATTTCAGCTTTAGCATCATTCCTTCCAAAGAAATCCCAGGGCTGATTTCCTTCAGAATGGACTGGTTGGATCTCCTTGCAGTCCAAGGGACTCTCAAGAGTCTTCTCCAACACCACAGTCCAAAAGCATCAATTCTTCAGTCCTCAGCCTTCTTCACAGTCCAACTCTCACATCCTTACATGACCACAGGAAAAACCATAGCCTTGACTAAACGGACCTTTGTTGGCCAAGTAATATGTCTGCTTTTCAATACGCTATCTAGGTTGGTCATAACTTTTCTTCCAAGGAGTAAGTGTGTTTTAATTTCATGGCTGCAGTCACCATCTGCAGTGATTTTGGAGCCCCCCAAAATAAAGTCTGACACCGTTTCCACTGTTTCCCCATCTATTTCCCATGAACTCCAGGAGTTGGTGATGGACAGGGAGACCTGGTGTGCTGCGATTCATTGGGTCACAAAGAGTCGGACACAACTGAGTGACTGAACTGAACTAATTTATTAAGTCTCATAAAGTCCATTTTCCTGTTAATCTTTTGTTCACTCCTGTGGATCATTGCTAAGGGCAGCTCTCTCAAAAGAGCCCAAGAATAATAGAATCTGTCACATCCACATAATAATTTATATCTTCTGTAACTTGGCCAATTCAGATGCTCTGAATGTACAATTTTACTCAAGTATAACATGACAGTACATAACTACCCATTGTGATGTCAAGGAAGAAAAAGTAAAATTTTAAAACACATGTCTCCAAATGCCTATGGTCAACTAATCTATGAAAGAGTAGTCCAAAGTATACAATGGAGAAGACAGTCTCATTGACAAATAGTACTGGGAAAGCAGGACACCTACATGGAAATAAATGAAATTAGAACACACTAATTTTTTTGTATATATACAACCATACAAAATAATCCATATACAAAATAAACTCAAAATGGTTTAAAGACCTAATATGAGATTGGATATTATAAAACTAGAGGAAAACACAGACAGAACACTCTTTGACATGAATCACAACAGTTTTTTTTAGATCAGTCTCCCAAAGCAAAAGAGAAAAGCAAAATAAACAACTGGGACCCAATCAAACTTAAAAGCTTTTGAACAGCAAAGAATACCACCAAGAAAATGAAAAGACATCCCCAAATGAATGGGATAAAACCAAATGTGACCTACAGGAGTTTAATATCTAAAATACACACACAACTCATATAACTCAATATCAAAAAACCAACCAAAAAATGGACAGAAGACCTAAATAGACATTTCTCCAAAGAATACATACAGAAAACCAACAAGGACATGAAAAGATGCTCCGCATCACTATTTATCAGAGAAATGTTAATCAAAATCATAATTTGGTATCACTCACAGGAGTCAGAATGGCCATCATGAAAGTCTACACATAACAAATGCTGGAGAGGTTGTGGACAAAAGGATATACCTCCTACATTATTAGTGGGAATATAACTTCATGCAGCCATGATGGAAAACAGCATGGAAATTTCTGAAAAAAATGGAAAATAGAGCTACCATATGATCTAACAATCTCTGTACTGGATATGTATCTATAAATGACAAAAACCCTAATTCAAAAAGATACATACAACAACGTTCATAGCAGCAGTACTTAAAATAGCCAAAATATGGAAACAAGCTAAGTGACCATCAACAAATAATTGGTTTAAGAAAATGTGATACCACACATACACACACTTATGCACAATGGAATATTACTCAGCCCATAAGAAATGATGAAATATTGCCATCTGCACCAACATGGGTGAAACTAGAGAATCACACTAAGTGAAGTAAATCAGACAGAGAAAGACAAATATGATATCATTTGTATGTGGAACCTAAAAACTAATACAAACAAACCTACATATAGTGTTTATAATAGCCAGGACATGGAAGCAACCTAGATGTCCATTAGCAGATGAATGGATAAGAAAGCAGTGGTACATATACACAATGGAGTATTATTCAGCCATTAAAAAGAATACATTTGAATCAGTTCTACTGAGGTGGATGAAACTGGAGCCTATTATTCAGAGTGAAGTAAGCCAGAAAGAAAAATACCAATACAGTATACTAATGCATATATATGGAATTTAGAAAGATGGTAACAATAACCCTGTATATGAGAGAGAAAAGAGACAATGATGTATAGAACAGTCTTGTGGACTCTGTGGGAGAGGGAGAGGGTGGGATGATTTGGGAGAATGGCATTGAAACATGTATAATATCATATATGAAACGAGTTGCCAGTCCAGGTTTGATGCATGATACTGGATGCTTGGGGCTGGTGCTCTGGGATGACCCAGACGGATGGTACGGGGGAAGGAGGAGGGTTCAGGATGGGGAACACATGTTTACCTGTGGTGGATTCATGTTGATATGTGGCAAAACCAATACAATATTGTAAAGTTAAAAAATAAAATAAACAGAAATAGACTCACAAAAATGGAAAACAAACTCAGTTACCAAAGATGAAAGGAAACGGCATATAAATTAAGACTATGGGAGCAATAGATACAAACTACCATAAACCAAACAGATAACTAAATTCAGTTCAGTCGCTCAGTCATGGCCGACTCTTTGCGACCCCATGAACCAGAGCACGCCAGGCCTCCCTGTCCATCGCCAACTCCTAGAGTTTACTCAAACTCACGTTGATTGAGTCGGTGATGCCAACCAACCGTCTCATCCTCTGCAGTGCCCTTCTTCGCCTGCCCTCAATCTTTCCCAGCATTAGGGTCTTTTGAAATGAGTCAGCTCTTCACATCAGGTGGCCGAAGTATTGGAGTTTTAGCTTCAACATCAGTCCTTCCAATGAACACCCAGGACTGATCTTCTTTAGGATGGACTGGCTGGATCTCCTTTCTGTCCAAGGGACTCTCAAGAGTCTTTTCCAACATCACAGTTCAAAAGCATCAATTTTTTGGCACTCAGCTTTCCCTGTAGTCCAACTCTCACATCCATACGTGACTACTGGAAAAACCACAGCTCTGACTAGACAGACATTTGATGGCAAAATAATGTCTCTGCTTTTTACTATGCTGTCTAGGTTGATCATAACTTTCCTTCCAAGGAGTAAGCATCTTTTAATTTCATGGCGGCAATCACCAGCTTTAGTGATTTTGGAGCCCAGAAAAATAAAGCCTCCCACTGTTTCCCCATCTATTTGCCATGAAATGATGGGACCGGATGCCATGATCTCAGTTTTCTGAATGTTGAGCTTTAAGCCAACTTTTTCACTATCCTCTTTCACTTTCATCAAGAGGCTCTTTACTTCTTCTTCATTTTCTGCCATAAGGGTGGTGTCATCTGCATATCTGAGGTTATTGGTATTTTTCCTGGCAATTTTGATTCCAGCTTGTGCTTCTTCCAGCCCAGAGTTTCTCATGATGTACTCTGCATATAAGTTAAATAAGCATGTTGACAATATACAGCCTTGACGTACTTCTTTTCCTATTTGGAACCAGCCTGTTGTTCCATGTCCAGTTCGAACTGTTGCTTCCTGACCTGCATATAGGTTTCTCAAGAGGCAGGTCAGGTGGTCTGGTATTCCCATCTCTTTCAGAATTTCCCATGGTCTACTGTGATCCACAAAGTCAAAGGCTTTGGCATAGTCAATAAAGCAGAAATAGATGTTTTTCTGGAATTCTCTTGCTTTTTTGATGATCCAGCAGATGTTGGCAATTTGATCTCTGGTTCCTCCATCTTTTGTAAAACCAACTTGAACATCTGGAAGTTCATGGTTCACATATTGCTGAAGCCTGGCTTGGAGAATTTTAAGCATTACTTTACTAGCATGTGAGATGAGTACAATTGTGTAGTAGTTTGAGCATTCTTTGGCATTGCCTTTCTTTGGGATTGGAATGAAAACTGATTTTTTCCAGTCCTGTGGCCACTGCTGAGTTTTCCAAATTTGCTGGCATATTGAATGCAGCACTTTCACAGCATCATCTTTCAGGATTTGAAATAGCTCAACAGAAATCCCATCACCTCCACTAGTTTTGTTCATAGTGATGAAAGCCAACTTGACTTCACATTCCAGGATGTCTGGCTCTAGTGATTAAATCATAGTGATTAAAGCCATCTTGACTTCACATTCCAGGATGTCTGGCTCTAGGCGAGAGATCACACCATCGTGATTGTATGGGTCATGAAGATCTTTTTTGTACAGTTCTTCTGTGAATTCTTGGCACTTCTTCTTAATATCTGCTGCTTCTGTTAGGTCCATCCCATTTCTGTCCTTAATTGAGCCCATCTTTGCATGAAATGTTCCCATGGTATCTCTAATTTTCTTGAAGAGACCTCTAGTCTTTCCCATTCTATTTCTCTGCTCTATTTTTTTGCATTGATCACTAAGGAAGGCTTTCTTATCTCTCCTTGCTCTTCTTTGGAACTCTGCATTCAAACAGGTATATCTTTCCTTTTCTCCTTTGCTTTTCACTTCCCTTCTTCTCACAGCTATTTGTAAGGCTTCCTCAGACAGCCGTTTTGCTTTTTTGTATTTCTTTTTCTTGGGGATGGTCTTGATTCCTGTCTCCTATACAATATCAGTTCTGTGGCCACTGCTGAGTATAACATGGGTAACTATATCCAATATCCTGTAATATTCTATAATGGAAATATTATATAATACTTTTATAATAATATAATATAATAGAAAATATTCTGAAAAAATATATACACATTTTGCTGAATGTGTATAATATAATGTGTATCAGATCAGATCAGTTGCTCAGTCGTGTCTGACTCTTTGCGACCCCATGAACTGCAGCACGCCAGGCCTCCCTGTCCATCACCAACTCCCGGAGATCACTCAGACTCACATCCATCGAGTCAGTGATGCCATCCAGCCATCTCGTCCTCTGTCGTCCCCTTCTCCTCCTGCCCCCAATCCCTCCCAGCATCAGAGTCTTCTCCAATGAGTCAACACTTCGCATGAGGTGGCCAAAATACTGGAGTTTCAGCTTTAGCATCATTCCTTCCAAAGAAATCCCAGGGCTGATCTCCTTCAGAATGGACTGGTTGGATCTCCTTGCACTCCAAGGGACTCTCAAGAGTCTTCTCCAAGACCATAGTTCAAAAGCATCAATTCTTCGATGCTCAGCCTTCTTCACAGTCCAGCTCTCACATCCGTACATGACCACAGGAAAGACCATAGCCTTGACTAGGCGAACCTTTGTTGGCAAAGTGATGTCTCTGCTTTTGAATATGCTATCTAGGTTGGTCATAACTTTCCTTCCAAGGAGTAAGCGTCTTTTAATTTCATGGCTGCACTCACCATCTGCAGTGATTTTGGAGCCCAGAAAAATAAAGTCTGACACTGTTTCCACTGTTTCCCCATATATTTCCCATGTAGTGATGGGACCAGATGCCATGATCTTCGTTTTCTGAATGTTGAGCTTTAAGCCAACCTTTTCACTCTCCACTTTCACTTTCATCAAGAGGCTTTTGAGTTCCTCTTCACTTTCTGCCATAAGGGTGGTGTCATCTGCATATCTGAGGTTATTGATGTTTCTCCCAGCAATCTTGATTCCAACTTGTGTTTCTTCCAGTCCAGCATTTCTCATGATGTACTCTGCATTTAAGTTAAATAAACATGGTGACAATATACAGCCTTGATGTACTCCTTTTCCTATTTGGAACCAGTCTGTTGTTCCATGACCAATTCTAAATGTTGCTTCCTGACCTGCATACAGATTTCTCAAGAGGCAGGTCAGGTGGTCTGGTATTCCCATCTCTTTCAGAATTTTCCACAGTTTATAGTGATCTACACAGTCAAAGGCTTTGGCATAGTCAATAAAGCAGAAATAGATGTTTTTCTGGAACTCTCTTGCTTTTTCCATGATCCAGTGGATGTTGGCCATTTGATCTCTGGTTCCTCTGCCTTTTCTAAAACCAGCTTGAACATCAGGAAGTTCACGGTTCACATATTGCTGAAGCCTGACTTGAAGAATTTTGAGCATTACTTTACTAGCGTGTGAGATGAGTGCAATTGTGCAGTAGTTTGAGCATTCTTTGGCATTGCCTTTCTTTGAGATTGGGATGAAAACTGACCTTTTCCAATCTTGTGGCCACTGCTGAGTTTTCCAAATTTGCTGGCATATTGAGTGCAGCACTTTCACAGCATCGTCTTTCAGGGTTTGGAATAGCTCCACTGGAATTCCATCACCTCCACTAGCTTTGTTCATAGTGATGCTTTCTAAGGCCCACTTGACTTCACATTCCAGGATGTCTGGCTCTAGGTCAGTGATCACCTACATGATTATCTGGGTCGTGAAGATCTTTTTTGTACAGTTCTTCTGTGTATTCTTGCCATCTCTTCTTAATATCTTCTGCTTCTGTTAGGTCCATACCATTTCTGTCCTTTATCGAACCCATCTTTGCATGAAATATTCCTTTGGTATCTCTGATTTTCTTGAAGGGATCTCTAGTCTTTCCCATTCTGATGGTCTTGATTCCTATCCCCTGTACAATGTCATGAACCTCATTCCATAGTTCATTAGGCACTCTATCTATCAGATCTAGGCCCTTAAATCTATTTCTCACTTCCACTGTATAATCATAAGGGATTTGATTTAGGTCATATATGAATGGTCTAGTGGTTTTCCCTACTTTCTTCAATTTCAGTCTGAATTTGGCAATAAGGAGTTCATGGTCTGAGCCACAGTCAGCTCCTGGTCTATAATACATTATAATATAATATGTATAATGTGTATAATATATTATAATATAATATAATGGAAAATATTCTGAAAAAATATATACACATTTTGGTGAATCACTTTGCTCTACATCTGAAACTAACAAAATACTGTAAATCAACTATAGTTCATGCTTACAAACAGAAGTAACACATAGCCAAAACACATTTGAGGAACACTTAAGTAAATTTTCGTTAATTTCTGAATTGATTCTGCAGACATTTATTGCAAATTTACGTGCAATGATGGAACTTTGCTAGATGCTGTGGAAGACGAAATCACACATAAGCCACAGACCCTGCCCCTAGGGAGCCTGTACTGCGAGGAGAGAGAGAGAAGAAAATTTCAAGTGTCTATCCTGCAGGGAAAAAAGCACAAGAAGGGTTTAGTAACAGAAGACACGACTTCTGGTCAGAGGTTCTGAGGATGAGCTTCAAGGAGGAGACAGGACAATGAACTAGACCTTGAAGAAATGACAGGCATGAACATTCAGAAACAGGGGTAGGTGGACAGTGGTCTTTCCAGACACATGGACTATCATGGGCCAAGTGTACTGAAGATGAGCCTGGCAGTACTTAAGGGCAGAGTTATGCAGTTTTCCTTGTTTGCTGTTGCATCTCAGGGCCCTGGCATTGTACAAGATAAGTAACAAGCACAAAGTACATGCCAGTTGAAAGTTCAATACAAATTAAACTAAATTTAGGGCATGACTGGATGACCAGCCAATGGTGTGATCTGTCAAGACTACAGGGTGAGATCAAGGGAAGGATGAGTCCAGCTGGCATGGGAACAGATAAGGCAGGGGATACAAGGAAGACAGGATGAGAGATGTAGACCTGGAGGACCACATGCTTCAGGTTGATGGCTGTGGACAAGATGGAGAGTGAGAGGGGAAATGAGGGAGGGACAAACCAGGGCTCAGGATGGAGGCTTCAAACTCATTTATGTCAAATACTGGAAAAGATAGAGAAGAAAAGAGAGAGAGAGGAGGGGGGAGTTGAGAGGAGTAGGAATGCAGTGCAGTCACAGATATTCCAGGGAGCGGTCCTACACATAAAGATTAAATGGAGCCACGACAAGATAATCTGATTACTTTTCATTGGCAAGATGCCATCACTGATAATGGAGTGGCTTCAGGGAGAGGTGGGGGCAGGAGAGGCTAGAAGAAAAGCCTAGTAAGAAAATATGCCAGGAAGAGTTTTCACTAGGGTGAAACATTACAGGGAAATCCCACTAGGGACAAATAGAGTGGGAAGGGGAAGATCTGAGTATTAGACCTCTGATTTTGGCTGCTAGGTGACACAGGGACAGTTGTTCAGCCTTGGAAGTTGGGTCCCTCATAAAATGGGTTCTTGTGATTTTCTCAGTGACTGGACACTCAAAATTTTTTCTTAGGTCCTGAAATAATAAATCATTCTTCTTGCCCATGGAATGATGAATGCTGGGTCATGGTCACTTCCATAATTGCTCTCCCAAATCTGCTGCTTTTGCATGTAAGCACTCCCTTTATATGCATGTAAGCACCTCCTTCATAAGGTATTTCTTCTCTCTAATTGTGCTCCCTACTCCCATATTAGTTATTTTTCCTCTAAAAACTTGAATGCAAGCTCTTGGCATGTTTTTGAAGGTGATTTCTCTTCTGAAATGTTCTAACTGTATCCATGTAGGCTTATGAAAGAAAAATGAAAATGTTGAACAGACAGGAACGGTGTTACAGCAAATGCAGATTTTCATATGCCTCCTTTGCCCATGCTTCTAGGGAGAATGCAGATGATATGAAGACTGGAGTGTGCAGAAGGGAGGGTACAACTATGATCTTGGCTGAAGAGAAAACAGGTCACAAGCACCCAGTGAATCCTAAAAAATATAGGAAGAACCCATCTTTTAATGCAGAGACAGAGGTGAGTATTAGGAGAAAGAGGATTTCTAATTTATCTGTCTTTCCCCACTGTTTTGGAAGAAGTAAGAAAGATTAAATTAGCTGTCCTTATGACTCCATTATGTTTAATAAAATTAAAATTGAGAGAACATCTTTATAAAATAGAATTCTGAAACATTAATGGTACTTAATGAACCAAAGTTGGGTAAATCCCTTTGAAGGGTCAACACAAAAACAAAGCTATTAACCAAGTCAGTTGTTTCCCAACAAGTCTTTTGCTTAATTTACTTAGAGTAAACAAAATTACTGCAAACAGCTGAGATAAGAAGAGGAGCATAAAGCAAAAGGGAAAAGGAAAGATATCCCCATCTGAATGCAGAGTTCCAAAGAATAGCAAGGAGAGATAAGAAAGCCTTCCTTGGTGAGCAATACAAAGAAGAAATAGAGGAAAACAATAGAATGGGAAAGACTAGAGATTTCTTCAAGAAAATTAGAGATACCAAGGGAACATTTCATGCAAAGATGGGCACAATAAAGGGCAAAAATGGTATGGACCTAAAAGAAGCAGAAGATATTAAAAGACCAGGTGGCAAGAATACACAGAAGAACTATATCAAAAAAGATCTTAATGACCCAGATAACCATGATGGTGTGATCACTCACCTAGAACCAGACATCCTGGAGTGAAAAGACAAGTGGACCTTAAGATGCATCACTATGAACAAAGCTAGTGGAGGTGATGGAATTCCAGTTGAGCTATTTCAAATCCTAAAAGATGATACTGTGAAAGTGCTGCACTCAGTATGCCAGCAAATTTGGAAAACTCAGCAGTGGCCACAGAACTGGAAAAGGTCAGTTTTCATTCCAATGGCAAAGAATGTTCAAACTACCACACAATGCACACATTTCACATGTTAGCAAAGTAACACTCAAAATCCTTGAAACTAGGCTTCAATAGGATGTGAACCAAGAACTTCCAGATTTGGAAGCTGGATTTAGAAAAATAGGAACAAGAGATCAAACTGCCAACATCTGTTGGATCATAGAAAAAGCAAGAGAATTTCAGAAAAATATCACCTTCTGCTTCATTGACTATCCTAAAGTCTCTGACTGTATGGATCACAACTGTGGAAAGTTTTTCAAGAGATGGGAATACCAGACTACCTTAGCTGCCTCCTGAGAAACATGTATGCAGGAAAAGAAGCAATAGTTAGAACTAGATATGAAACAACAGACTGGTTCCAAGTTGGAAAAGAAGTACGTCAAGGCTGTATATTGTCACCATGCTTATTTAACTTTTATGCCAAGTACATCATGTGAAATGCTGGGCTGGATGAAGTACAAGCTGGAATCAAGATTGCTGGGAGAAATATTGAAAACTTCAGATATTCAGATAACACCAGTTTTATGGCAGAAAGCAAAGAGGAACCAAAGAGCCTCTTGATGAAGGCAAAAGAGGAGAGTGAAAAGGATGGTTTAAAACCTAACATACAAAAACTAAGGTCATGGCATCCAATCCCATCACTTCATGGCAAATAGATGGGGGAACAATGGAAACAGTGACAGATTTTATTTTCTTGGGCTCCAAAATCACCGCAGAGGGTGACTGCAGCCTTAAAATTAAAAGACACTTAGCTTACTCTTTGGAAAAAAAGCTGCAACAAACATAGACAACATCTTAAAAAGCAGAGACATTACTTTGCTGACAAAGATCCATATAATTAAAAGTATGGTTTTTCCAGTAGTCATGAATGGATGTGACAGTTGGACTACATAGAAGGCTGAGTGCTGAAGAACTGATGCTTTTGAACTGCAGTGTTAGAGAAGGCTCCTGAGAGTTCCTTGGATTGCAAGGAGATCAAACCAGTCAATCCTAAAGGAAATCAACCCTGAATATTCATTGGAAGGACTGATGCTGAAGCTGAAGTTCCAATACTTTGGCCACTGATGTGAAGAACCAATTGATTAGAAATGACCCTGATGCTGGGAAAGACAGAGGGAAGGAGGAGCAGGGGACAACACAGGATGAGATGCTTGGATAACATCACTGACTCAATGTACATGAATTTTAGCAAACTCTGGGAGATGGTGAAGGACAGGGAAGCCTAGTGTGCTGCAGTACATCAGGTCGCCAGGAGTCGGTCATGACTGAGCAACTGAGCAACAACAAAACAAAACCATACCCTTCTGTCTTTGTGCAAATATATTCATGAGTGCAACAAAATGAACTTGTTACAAGAAATGGCAACCCACTCTAATATCCTTGCCTGGAGAATCCCCATGGTCAGACAAGCCTGGTAGGCTACAGTCCATACGGTGGCACAGAAATCAGACACAACTTAGTAACTAAACAATAACACCTTCAGCACCTATAACCACAGGACTTCATGGTGACAACCCTGTTGGTTATGCCCTTCCTCAGTATCAGCGCCTCCCTCAGGCTGGCTGCCTGCCCTCTGGAGCATCAGGTTTTGCAGCAGGTTGACTCGTCTCATGTCCACATTAAAGCTTTCAGAACAGTCACCTGCTTTACAGATCCAATATCCCTTGGAGATATTTGGGGTTCAGTTCTGGAATACCAGAATATAGTGAATATCACAATAAAGTCAGTTACACAAAATTTCTGGCTTCCCAGGCTGTATAAAAGTTATGTTTAGACTAAACTGTAGCCTAGCAAGTGTGCAGTAGCATTATGCCTGAGAAAACAATGTACAGACCTTAATTTAAAAAATAATTTATTGCTAATGGGTGTACCTACGGGTGATTCTTATTGATGTATGACAGAAAACAAAATTCTAAAAAGCAATTATCTTTCAATTAAAAATTAATTAAAATAATAATAGTAATTTATCGCTGAAAAACACTATCATTGTAGACTTCAGCAAATAACACCGAAGATTGGTGATCAAGTACTCTTGAGAGTACTTGCCTCGAGAATCCCATGGACAGAGGAGCTTGGTAGGCTGCAGTCCATGGGGTCACTAACAGTTGGACCCGACTGAGCAACTTCACTTTCACTTTTCACTTTGATGCATTGGAGAAGGAAATGGCAACCCAGTCCAGTGTTCTTGCCTTGAGAATCTCAGGGATGGGGGAGCCTGGTGGGCTGCCGTCTATGGGGTCACACCGAGTCGGACACGACTGAGGCGACTTAGCAGACACAGACATGGAATGAGCAAATGCTGTTGGAAAAATGGTACCTATAGACTTTCTCGACTTGCTGACAAATCTTTAATTTGTAAAAAAAAAAAAAAAAAAAAACCAAGTACTATCTTAACACCGAAGATTGCTGATCAAGTACTCTTGAGAGTACTTGCCTCGAGAATCCCATGGACAGAGGAGCTTGGTAGGCTGCAGTCCATGGGGTCACTAACAGTTGGACCCGACTGAGCGACTTCACTTTCACTTTTCACTTTGATGCATTGGAGAAGGAAATGGCAACCCAGTCCAGTGTTCTTGCCTTGAGAATCTCAGGGATGGGGGAGCCTGGTGGGCTGCCGTCTATGGGGTCACACCGAGTCGGACACGACTGAGGCGACTTAGCAGACACAGACATGGAATGAGCAAATGCTGTTGGAAAAATGGTACCTATAGACTTTCTCGACTTGCTGACAAATCTTTAATTTGTAAAAAAAAAAAAAAAAAACAACAAGTACTATCTGGGAACTTCAATAAAACAAGGTATGCCTGTATCTCTAAAGCAAGCAATAAAGAAACTGATTTAAAAATCAAAGGTTTGAAAAATAACATTATTTGTTATTTGTAATGATTTGCTGAATTGAAAACCAACTGGTAATCAGAAGCTCTAGAACAAAATATAAGATCTACACCTGGGGTGATTGGAGCACAGAAGACAATTCCCAACACTGAAGCTAGGGGGTTCATGTCTCTTAGTCCTCTAAGGTCTAATCCTGCTGTTCCAACAAGAGGAGTCAGCAACCACAAACATTTCAGACCAAGATGTAAACAAGTGGCTGAGTTTACATCTTCTGGTGGGACCTCCCTGTGACATCACTGATGACCTCAATCAGGGACCTTTAAACTGAAGGTCTCCCAACATAGGAGTAGGAAGGGCAGGTCCATAGTGAAGGACAAGGTCATCATGGAAAACAATCATTTTGTGTTGTCAAAAAACAACGACATCCAGTCATTGCAAAGATGATAAGCTCCAAAGAGAACCCTCACATGTCTCCTCTCTCTCCATCTTCCCCATTCACCCAGATGCTTGGTCTTCACACCCAGACACCAGCATCAATTCCTCTCTCCCCCCTCAGGTCCCACATTCAATTAATCACTTGGCTCCTCTTCCTTACCTCCCCCAAATCCAACCATCTCACCATTTCCACTGCAGACACCTTAGTCTCAGCCACCAACAGTCAAGAGAGGGCACAATTGTGAGAGAGAGAGAGGGCACAATTGTGAGAGTGAGAGGGAACACTGCATTTGGAGAATTGAAGACCATCAATGGTTTTAGCTGTAAAGGAAGGAAGGGGAGCAAAGTGGGACAGAACTAGAAAGGTGGGGAGGGTCCAGGCTGTAAATCGCTCTGTTAAAGCATGTTAAAGATTTGTACACTGATCAGTTGAGAAAAATTTGAGGTTACAGAAATTTACCAGAAGATAGGCTTCCCTGGTGACTCAGATGTTAGTAAAGAATCTGCCTGCAATGTGGGTACCCTGGTTCAGTTTCTGGGTTGGGAGGATCCCATGGAGTAGGAAATGGCAACGCATTCAGTATTCGTGCCTGAAAAATCTCATGGACAGAGGAGCCGGGCAAGCTACAGTTCATGGGGTCGCAAAGAGTCAGACATGACTGAGAAAGTAACACACACGAGAAATTAAAGCATTAAATGAATTGAACATACTTTGATAACAACCACAAAGCTGATTGGTTCAGGGGATACACACGTTCACATCTGTGAACCAGGTGCTGAGGGATAAGACTGAGGACTGACCAGTGGAGACGCTTTCAAAACTCTGTCCTTCCTCACTGTTTTCCTAACCAATCACACATTTCAAGGTGACAGTATTTCTAAGAATTAGATAATTAAAATAATCTGCTACTATTAATACTGGAATACCAAAAAAACAAAAATAAAGCTGCAGGGTATATTTAGGAACAAATAATTTATTTGAACAGACCCCTAACTGAGCTAGATCAAGCAAACTTTCTGCTGCTGCCTCTAAAACCTGACAAAGGGCTTGAAACAGGTCAATTTTATAGCATTATTTACTTATTATGGAAGAAGGATGCTTTGGGGGACAGTCTTAAAAATATGCAGTGCTAAGAGGTAAGAACAACAAAGCAACAAGGACAAAGTAGAAATGAAAGGCTACTTTTCCAATTATCATTCAAGAACACAAATGAGGGTTTAAGACTACTCAGATCAGATCAGTCGCTCAGTCGTGTCCGACTCTTTCGACCCCATGAACCGCAGCACGCCAGGCTTCCCTGTCCATCACCAGCTCCCGGAGGTCACCCAGACTCATACCCATCGAGTCAGTGATGCCATCCAGCCATCTCATCCTCTGTCGTCCCCTTCTCCTCCTGCCCTCAATCCCTCCCAGCATCAGAGTCTTCCCCAATGAGTCAACTCTTCGCATGAGGTGGCCAAAATACTGGAGTTTCAGCTTTAGCATCATTCCTTCTAAAGAAATTCCAGGATTGATCTCCTTCAGAATGGACTGGTTGGATCTTCTTGCAGTCCAAGGGACTCTCAAGAGTCTTCTCCAACACCACAGTTCAAAAGCATCAATTCTTCGGCGCTCAGCCTTTTTCACAGTCCAGCTCTCACATCCATACCTGATCACAGGAAAGACCATAGCCTTGACTAGGCGAACATTTGTTGGCAAAGTAATGTCTCTGCTTTTGAATATGCTATCTAGGTTGGTCATAACTTTCCTTCCAAGGAGTAAGCGTCTTTTAATTTCATGGCTGCACTCACCATCTGCAGTGATTTTGGAGCCCAGAAAAAAAAAAGTCTGACACTGTTTCCACTGTTTCCCCATCTATTTCCCATGCAGTGATGGGACCAGATGCCATGATCTTCGTTTTCTGAATGTTGAGCTTTAAGCCAACCTTTTCACTCTCCTCTTTCACTTTCATCAAGAGGCTTTTGAGTTCCTCTTCACTTTCCGCCATAAGAGTGGTGTCATCTGCATATCTGAGGTTATTGATATTTCTCCCAGCAATCTTGATTCCAACTTGTGTTTCTTCCAGTCCAGCGTTTCTCATGATGTACTCTGCATTTAAGTTAAATAAACATGGTGACAATATGCAGCCTTGACGTACTCCTTTTCCTATTTGGAACCAGTCTGTTGTTCCATGACCAGTTCTAACTGTTGCTTCCTGACCTGCATACAGATTTCTTAAGAGGCAGATCAGGTGGTCTGGTATTCCCATCTCTTTCAGAATTTTCCATAGTTTATTGTGATCCACACAGTCAAAGGCTTTGGCATAGTCAATAAAGCAGAAATAGATGTTTTTCTGGAACTCTCTTGCTTTTTCCATGATCCAGCGGATGTTGGCAATTTGATCTCTGGTTCCTCTGCCTTTTCTAAAACCAACTTGAACATCAGGAAGTTCACGGTTCACATATTGCTGAAGCCTGACTACTAGGTGCTAAAAAAACATTTCTGGAATTTGAGCTATGCTACTGTAGTCTTGGAATTTAACCCAGTGCCTCATGAAAGTTTGCAGGTGGAGTTGGCTTCCTACTGAGTTGCTCTAGTCTAGACAACTGGCTACACTACTAGAGCCTAGAGTATTCCTGCGGTTGGGGATGCCCCACTCCTATCTTTGGACTGCTTGGAGCTCACTTCTCTGTATGTCCAGCTCGGTGAGTGAGGCTACAGGCACTGTTTCAATGCTGACAGCCTGATATCATATCTACTCAATGTCCCCACTGATGATCCATCTGACAATGCATGTGAAATTGGAGGGGGGCGGGGTGCGATGTGGTGGTGATATTCCAGAAACTGTCTAAGAAATCAAAAGAGACAGTTCCGATATCATAAGACATAAGGAAGTTTGGATGTTACTGTTCATTATTATTACCTATTTTGTGTGGATTATCAAAATACCTAAATATATCTTGCATTCTTTTGGGACTGACTTCCCTTGTGGCTCAGACAGTAAAGAATCTGTCTGCAATGCAGAAGATCTGGGTTTAATAATTGAGTCAGGAAGATTCCCTGCAGAAAGGAATGGCTACCCACTCCAGTATTCTTGCTTGGAGAATCCCATGGACAGAGGAGCCTGTCAGGCTACAGTCCATGGGGTCACAAAGAGTCGGACATGACTGAGTGACAAACACATCCTTTTGGGATTATATGCAGCCAAAGGTTTTCCTCTGAGCCATGTTTTCTATATAACATTTCTATAACATTTCTATATAACATTTACTGAAACTCAGCGAGCAGCAGAGGGAAACAACAAAAAAAGAAGATGAAAAGAGATAAGGAATAGAGGGAGGAAGGAAAAGAAAATAAGGAAGGAAATATTAAATTACTGAGAGGAAGGAGCCAATCAAATCTGGAGGGAAGATACTAGACAGATGTCCAGAGATCAAAGCTTGGAGCCTACTGCATGTGCAGTGCCTAGACCTACTGTGTAAGAGACTTGTTGGTTGTTTATCTAGCCTCTCAGCCTTGATTTGCCTTCCTTTGTAAATTCTCACCTGTGATGCACAGGTTCAGTCTCTGCAAGTCAGATTTCATAGGCTCTCTGGCAAGCTGGGGTATCTCTTCCCAGCTGCTCCAGCAAAGCACAGCCATGGCACCTTACCTTGGACGAGGGGTCTCTCCTCACCGCGGCCCTTCCTGACCTTGGAGGAGGGGTATCTCCTCACCGCCGCCCCTTCCTGACCTCGGTCATGGGGTAGCTTCTCTCGGCCCACTCCTAGTGCGCTGCACAGCCGGCGGGGTGCACCTAGTGCGCCGGTCACGGGAAGGCGGGGCATCGCGGGAAGGCGGGGCGTCGCGGGGAAGGCGGGGCGCTCCTAGTGCACCGGTTGCCGCAAGGCGAGGCGCTTCCAAAGAATAGCAAGAAAGAGATACGAAAGCCTTCTTCAGCGATCAATGCAAAGATAAAGAGAAAAACAACAGAATGGGAAAGACTAGAGATCTCTTCAAGAAAATCAGAGATCCCAAAGGAACATTTCATGCAAAGATGGGCTCAATAAAGGACAGAAATGGTATGGACCTAACAGAAGCAGAAGATATCAAGAAGAGGTGGCAAGAATACACAGAAGAACTGTACAAAAAGGAGCTTCACGACCCAGATAATCATGATGGTGTGATCACTGACCTAGATCCAGACATCCTGGAATGTGAAGTCAAGTGGGCCTTAGAAAGCATCACTAGGAACAAAGCTAGTGGAGGTGATGGAATTCCAGTGGAGCTATTCCAAATCCTGAAAGATGATGCTGTGAAAGTGCTGCACTCAATATGCCAGCAAATTTGGAAAACTCAGCAGTGGCCACAAGATTGGAAAAGGTCAGTTTTCATCCCAATCCCAAAGAAAGGCAATGCCAAAGAATGCTCAAACTACCGAACAATTGCACTCATCTCACACACTAGTAAAGTAATGCTCAAAATTCTCCAAGCCAGGCTTCAGCAATATGTGAACCGTGAACTTCCTGATGTTCAAGCTGGTTTTAGAAAAGGCAGAGGAACCAGAGATCAAATGGCCAACATCTGCTGGATCATGGAAAAAGCAAGAGAGTTCCAGAAAAACATCTATTTCTGCTTTATTGACTATGCCAAAGCCTTTGACTGTGTGGATCACAATAAACTATGGAAAATTCTGAAAGAGATGGGAATACCAGACCACCTGATCTGACTCTTGAGAAATCTGTATGCAGGTCAGGAAGCAACAGTTAGAACTGGACATGGACCAACAGACTGGTTCCAAATAGGAAAAGGAGTACATCAAGGCTGTATATTGTCACCGTGTTTATTTAACTTATATGCAGAGTACATCATGAGAAATGCTGGACTGGAAGAAACACAAGTTGGAATCAAGATTGCTGGGACAAATATCAATAACCTCAGATATGCAGATGACACCACTCTTATGGCAGAAAGTGAAGAGGAACTCAAAAGCCTCTTGATGAAAGTGAAAGTGGAGAGTGAAAAGGTTGGCTTAAAGCTCAACATTCAGAAAACGAAGATCATGGCATCTGGTCCCATCACTACATGGGAAATAGATGGGGAAACAGTAGAAACAGTGTCAGACTTTTTTTTTTCTGGGCTCCAAAATCACTGCAGATGGTGAGTGCAGCCATGAAATTAAAAGACGCTTACTCCTTGGAAGAAAAGTTATGACCAACCTAGATAGCATATTCAAAAGCAGAGACATTACTTTGCCAACAAATGTTCGCCTAGTCAAGGCTATGGTCTTTCCTGTGGTCATGTATGGATGTGAGAGCTGGACTGTGAAGAAGGCTGAGCGCCGAAGAATTGATGCTTTTGAACTGTGGTGTTGGAGAAGACTCTTGAGAGTCCCTTGGACTGCAAGGAGATCCAACCAGTCCATTCTGAAGGAGATCAGCCCTGGGATTTCTTTGGAAGGAATGATGCTAAAGCTGAAACTCCAGTATTTTGGCCACCTCATGTGAAGAGTTGACTCATTGGAGAAGACTCTGATGCTGGGAGGGATTGAGGGCAGGAGGAGAAGGGGATGACAGAGGATGAGATGGCAGGATGGCATCACTGACTTGATGGATGTCAGTTGGGTGACCTCCAGGAGTTGGTGATGGACAGGGAGGCCTGGCGTGCTGCAGTTCATGGGGTCGCAAAGAGTCGGACACGACTGAGTGACTGATTTGATCTGATCTGGCAGGCTGGCCTTTTTTAGGTCGTGCCAGTAAGCAGGTACTAGAGGGAGACTGAAAGTGGAACAGAGCTAATGTTCTATCTGACTTGGCTGTTCCTGCAGTGTCACCTCAGCAGGGGGACCTTACTCTGGCTCGGAGCTTCCATTAGCACATGGAGAAATAGCCCCATCCTGCTTCCTCAGCACATACGACCAGCAACTGGGCAGTGACCTCTCCTTGGAGGCTTAAGCATCAACTGTAGGGCCTCTCTTCTGAGTTCTTAGGTCTGAATATCTGTCCTAGGACATGGTAGCTGCTTCCTAAAATCATTACCCCAGTGTTTCCTTTCATTTTTCTAGCCTCCTTATGTAGCAAATTTCCTATATTAAATCCTTTCAGTTGAAATACTGTTTTTCTCCCGAAGCCTTTTCTTCTCATGGACTCCCTTCTGACAGCAAGAGCTGAAAAATTCTGCAACCTTAGCCAACAACCTCCTGGCAATGTAAATGAGAGGTTAATTTTTTGATTAAGGGAATCAAAAAATACTGAAACAACTGTGACATAGTGAAAATGACTGTGTTCTAGCCTCTTGAAATATGAAGCTATAACTTGGGTTTGGAATATTTTGATGACTGGATATCTTAAAAAATAACAATTCAAATATATGAATATTATATGAAAATATAAGGTTATTGGATATATTATTTAATAGCACATTTTGAAAGTAAAGTTAATTACTCGAGTTATTTTCAGGTATGAAAAGAGAAACAAAGAGAAGATTAAATTACTGGAGGTTTCTATCAAGTTTTACAAGGAAGGATCAGTGTAAAATTGAATATAAGTGAAAACAACTGAAATGGTGTGGGTCTTACCAGTATCCGTTCACAGTCAATAATGGTGCTCAACCTGTGTGTGATGGTTAGCACAGTACAGTCAGCAAATTTCTTATGGATTTTTTTTTTTTGTATTAACTCATCAGTTCTGGAATCAGAAAAGTTGATATACTTCAGTCAAGACAGGAAAGGCAGACAAGAGTTAAAAATTAAAAATCAATGCTTTAACATATAATCTTGTTCCTAAAAAACTAAGTATAAAAAGTCTATTTAGAAATTTACTATTTTTCATAAAGTGATGGAAAATAGTCTTCCCTTGAAATTGCTTGAAAGTATCAGAAGCTGTATTTAGAAATCCAGCTTTCTTAGGATGCCTCATAACAATATTAACAGCATATAACTGTCTTGCTTTCTTCCTTTGTGATTAACATTATTAAAAGATATCTGTGGGTCAAAGAGAGCATAGAAACACTTTTCAGCATACTAAATGTTTTCCATTTACTACATTTACAATTTGGATTCCAGGTTTCATGGACCTCAGCTACACACCTTGGATCCACATTGGATGTGGCTTTGTCAAGAATCAATATCTGATTTTTCCTGAGAATAGCCCTGGCAAGGCACACTAGCTGTCTCTGTCCAACACTCAGATTCAATCCTGATTCTGCTAATTCAGTATTCATTTCACTAGGAAGAGCGTTGATGGCTTCTTTAAGTTGTACCTGTGGATACAGAAAGAACAAAATTTCAAAAACAAACGACTGCTGAAGGAGAAAAGCCTCTTAGAATGTTAGAGCTGTGACGTCCTCACGACTTCTTATGTATCTCACATGTACAGCCCTGTGATGGGAAACGCTGGTTCCAGTTAGTGCTCACTGAGAAAGATGGTGGGTAGAGTCAAGTCAGGACAGAAAGATCTCAGTGTCCCCCCCGTCCCTGCCACATGCTGTCCACCAACAATCCCCATCTAGGAATTAGTTCAGAAAGTCTCAAAAATTGAAGCTATTTCTCCCAATGTGGTTTAAACAGAAAATCTAAGAGGATCTTTATGGTTGAATCAACTTTGCCAAAGTACATTTTGCAAACAGTGCTGCTATGAACATTGGGGTACATGTGTCTCTTTCAATTCTGGTTTTCTCAGTGTATATGCCCAGCAGTGGGATTGCTGGATCATAAGGCAGTTCTATTCCCAGTTTTTTGAAGAATCTCCAGACTGTTCTCCATAGTGGCTGTACCAGTTTGCATTCCCACCAACAGTGCAAGAGGGTTCCCTTCTCTCTCGAAGCAACCTAGATGTCCATCCACAGATGAATGGATAAGCAAGCTGTGGTACATATACACAATGGAGTATTACTCAGCCATTAAAAAGAATACATTTGAATCAGTTCTAAGGAGGTGGATGGAACTGGAGCCTATTATACAGAGTGAAGTAAGCCAGAAACAAAAACACAAATACAGTATACTAACGCATATATATGGAATTTAGAAAGATGGTAAAAATAACCCTATTTACGAGACAGCAAAAGAGACACTGATGTATAGACCAGACTTTTGGACTCTGGGACCGGGAGAGGGTGGGATGATTGGGGAGAATAACATTGAAATATGTATAATATTATATCTGAAATGTATTAATTGTTCAAACTAAATACTGTCATGTTACAAAAAATAAATAAATAAATAAATAAACAAAGTACATTTTGCATAAGAGTTGGTACATTAAAAGGAATTTAAAAAATTAGAGAAAGTATGGTTCTCTAAAGATATAATCTTATGAACAGTTTACAATTTTTTAACGTTTAAAATAATACAAATTTAAACAATGGAAAACTCCATCTTATACATTAGTAATCCTGGGACATTTCCCAAGCTTAGTCTATAAATAGCGGATCAGTCAAGTGCATTCTCTTCAATATCATAAATGTCTTCCAGTGAATGAAAACTCACAAAACAAGATAAAATATTACATCTTATCTCCCCCACAATATGGATATATGTGATGTTTATACTAATCTATCTTCATAAAATAATACTCATAAGACTAAAAAAAAACAAAAACAAATCTTTAACCACCAAATATAATCTGAAAGTACACTTGGTGGTAGGGGTCAGTTCAATGAATATTCATTTTGGAGAAATATTATGGAGCTAGAAGCAAACTCAGGCTGTATTTAAAATGAAAGAACAAAGAAGAAATACACTTCTAATTAAGAAACCAACAGATCGATGGCCAGTAAGTTATGTGACACAGTACAACATCAGATAACAAAACACCAAGGGTGAATAAGTAGCATTTTTGCAATATCCTAAATGCTGGAGCACTTCCACAAATGTGATCCTGAACTGTGCTCCTGATGGAGTCCAATCCCTAGAAAGCAGAATTCTGAGTTAGGATAAAATATGATATTAGTATTTAGTGACAGCATAAAAGGTGCACAAACTCTAAAGGGTAAAATTTGGATTGTGGTGCAAGCGGTTGGTCTTTGTTAAGACTGACATTCTAACTTTGAAGAAATAATCTCACACTTACTCCTGAGTTGGACGACATCACAAAACTAATCTGGTTTTTTTTTCTTTTCCTTCAGGTTGTCCATATCTGCTTCATGACAAATAAGAGTTGTAGGGAGTAGTGTTTTTCATAAAATACTGTTTTCTGAGACACTGCATTTATTTATGAATCAAGGATAGTTATGAGATAATATGAATATCAAAGCTCTCTGTAGTGTAATCATAAAATCAAGGTATAAAGTATTAGAATAGAAGAAAAGGGCAACAGATGCAGTAGACAATAATAGACATTAATAACAAGAAGTTACAACTGGAAAATCTGAACACATTAGATGATAGTGTAATATTACTGTTTTATTTCTTATTTGAGATAATTGTGTTAGATTATGCAAGAGAATGTCCTTGAAAAGGATAGAGATTGTGTCTCTTGATGACTGTGATAGACTCAGAAACTGCAACGATGCCTGTCTAAGAAGCTCTCAGGGATATTTGTTGGCAGTGTGAAGGCAGAAGTGAATCTCATCATATGACATTATTTGTTCCTATAAATTAGAAAGTAAATCCATATAGACAGTTTACATATAACACTATTATTACGTGTAAAAGAATTATATTCTAATAACAATTAACTGGCTCTAGAATATCACATCACACTATAAACTGTGGAAAGCATATAAAAAGTTATAATTTAAGGAAAATGGAGCAAATAATAC
This sequence comes from Tragelaphus eurycerus, assembly GCA_935064755.1. Lineage (NCBI taxonomy): Eukaryota > Metazoa > Chordata > Mammalia > Artiodactyla > Bovidae > Tragelaphus > Tragelaphus eurycerus. Next base: position 157,848 of record CAKXYN010000357.1, on the reverse strand, counting down.
TATTCAAAACTGTACGTCTCAATATGAAATACTTCAGATCATTCTTGAGGTTGGGAAAATAATAGAATAGAGCAAAACTGAAAAACAATAAACTGAACTTGTAAGGTACCCTATTTCTGTCATCACAAACATTTTTGAAGTAACCTGCTGTATAGTGTATCTAATCGGTGCCAACACCTCTCACAGGAGATTAACACAGAAGTCAGATGGTTCCCACATTTCATGGAACCTTCTTACTTCTCAAAAAGAAAGGCTGGTGTGGGCTGGAAAAAGACAAGGAAACGCAATCAACAGATGGGGAAGAGCTTTTACAAGAGCAGGGCCAGCAATAAAGGAAGTCCACCTAATACAAAGCCCCGGGAAATGGACATGTGACTTGTTGCCACCACAAGGACTGAACCATGTGGTTCCTGATGCATCAGCTATTGACGCCCAGGTTTCTGGATTTTGGTTTTCTGTGTGAAGAGACACACTTGTGTCCTAACAGAGATACTATCGATGCTGGATTTGTGTAACACAAATTTTTTAAAAGAAATAAGCCATACTTCTCTGAAATGAAGTAATAAACCAAACATTTAGTACCTATTTATCAAGTGCTACATTTTAAAAGCAAAAGACTGAGCTAGGTTCCATGAGAGATTAGACGTCTGTCTATGGTTTAGAAATCTAAAGTTTCTGCCATCAGTAGAATCAATTTGCAAAACTAGGGCTAATACACAAAATAATTAGTATTAAAATATACAAACCAACAGCAACTTAATAGTCAAATTTTTTTCATGCAAGGGTAGGGAAATTCAGTGAAGTAGGGCAAGGGGAAACACAGCACAAATAACAGAAACTCCTCTAGAAATTAATGTATCTATATAAAAACTGAGCCAAAACACCTGGGTTCTGTTACCTGCAGGCATGCTGCAGCATTAAAATCATACAATGGCACCCCACCCCAGTACTTTTGCCTGGAAAATCCCATGGACGGAGGAGCCTGGTAGGCTCCAGTCCATGGGGTCCCTAAGAGTCGGACACGACTGAGCGACTTCACTTTCACTTTTCACTTTCATGCATTGGAGAAGGAAATGGCAACCCACTCCAGTATTCTTGCCTGGAGAATCCCAGGGACAGGGGAGCCTGGTGAGCTTCCGTCTATGGGGTCGCACAGAGTCGGACACGACTGAAGCGACTTAGCAGCAGCAGCAGCAATCATCAATATGTAATCAGCATCACAATCCAACTAAATAATTTACTTTTATAAACACTTCCTTATGAAACTTCATCGCATTGTATTGGAATGATTTTGTTTATCTTTTAGTTAATAATGAAAAACTAGTGTCTCCACTTAGATAGCCCCTAAGGCCAGAGGAAGAAAATGAACATTGGAGGGTAATTAGAGTAATTAATTTACTAGGTCACTCATAGAATGTGATCCCACAGTTTTAATGTCTAGTTTAATGCTCTGTTAAGGACAAAATAATGTATCTAGTTGCTTGGGGTTCTATAGAAAAAGCTAAAATGAAAACATGAGGAATTATATTGTTGGTTTTCATTATCAATACACACATTCTAAGTGTACCCATCTCATCACTGTTCTCCTGGAAAGTAAACAGTTAAAATGATAAGCTTCCCTTAATTACTTGCAATGCTATGAATGTACACACACAGATACTGATGCTAACAAGTTAACAACATTCCATAAATTACCTCTTCTAAGACATTCCACAGTTCCTCCTCCAAATACTCATTAAAGGGATCCAAATTTTTCCTCAGTGTTCCAATGAATAAAACAGGTTCCTAAATACCACGAAATAGTGAACATTAGTACCTTAGTCTCTTTTCTTTCTTTCTTTTTTTTTTTTTTTTTGGTCTCTTTTCATTTTAAGCCAATGCTTATAGAAAAGAATGAAAATATAAAATATCAAAATTCACTGCAATTATTAATATTAAAATTACAAATGTATGTTTACAAAACAGTATCTCTAAAATAATTTTCCATTGTACAAAGTGTGCTACAAAAAAATTCTCTGGACTATTAAACACTAAAAGTATTTAAGAAGTATTTTCATCTTAAGAAAAATTAAATGAAGAAAAGAAAGGAAAATTTTATTTTTTGAAAAAAATTTGTCATTCTGGTAATAAATATCTGGTTAAACACGCACACACACAAACTGACATTATAATCACGTGAGAAAGTTTACATCAAGATCCACATAAATTAACTGTTAATCCTGGTGTGACTGGGAAACATCAACTGCATGATTAGTTGAGGCTTGTGCTTCAAAGCAAAACCATTCAATATTTATACTTTGGCAATGAAGAATAAACCAGACTATTTTCTCCACTGGTCAGACTGTCTTCTAGGATCTGGAATCTCTCCCCAGGTGTGAATGGAACATCCCCACACGTTCAAAGAGAACGTCAGCTCCTGGGGCCTGAGGCACCTCTGTCCGTGGAGAGATCACCTCTGATTCTGCATCAGCTGGACCCCACGTTCTCTCACCTGTGCATCAGGATGACCTGCCTCACAGAACCTCGTTACTAACTGCAAGACCAGGAGGACCTGAAACCCACTGTGACATGAGCCATAATAAAATTGTTTAAATAGCTTTTCCTATTCATCTACCTATTCATCATCAGGAGGAGCCACAAGTAAATTCCACTGGAATCATGTACCTCCGGAGTTTCAAGAGAGAATATGTACATAAGCTCATGTAGACATCTTACATTTTCCTCTGGAAGGCTCTAGTAAGCCAGGTCATAAGAATATGGGCAGCAGAGAAGAGCCCAATAGGCTCCTTTCAGTGAAGGGGGCAGGACAAGAGGAGGCACACGTGTGGGAACAAGAGGAGGCCTGACTCTTCCACAAGTGCCCAGAACTGCTCGGAATCACCAGCCTCAAAATCCTGCCTGATCTTGGGGCTGGACTTTCCTTCTAACTTCATAAAAGCCTGAGAAGAAAGATGAAGAAGATAAATATTTCTCTTCCCTAGTCGTGATGAAGAATGATACTTAGAGAGCCTCCCATACCTTCTTTCCCTATTGTCTCAGTTTTAAGTCTAGTGATCAAGAAATGAATGCAGAAGGCACAGGACAGCGTGCCACCAAAAGAGATATATCCCTAAGGAAAGTCCAAAATTAAAAATATACTATGTAAGGAGCTTCATTTGCACAAAGTTGATTAAGTGACCGATAAGCCTTAAAAGCATTGAAAATCACCAGACATACACATTTCAAAATGATTATTGAATTGAACTGAAAAATCCAGAGACTCAAATTTAAAGTTTCCCCTAAAACTCTTGAATTTAGAAACAAAGATTAACACCCATGTATGCAGCAGTAAGAGTTCCTTGTCAGGAGAATAACCATCATTGTACTCCCATATTTTTATAAAAACTTTTTATTCTTTGTAATTTTCAACCCTAAGATCCCCCCATGCAGGCGATTTCTCATCCTTTAGCTGTTATCTTGGAGAAGGCAATGGCACCCCACTCCAGTACTCTTGCCTGGAAAAATCCCATGGACGGAGGAGCCTGGTAGGCTGCAGTCCATGGGGTCGCTAGGAGTCGGACACGACTGAGCGACTTCACTTTCACTTTTCACTTTCATGCATTGGAGAAGGAAATGGCAACCCACTCCAGTGTTCTTGCCTGGAGAATCCCAGGGACGGGGGAGCCTGGTGGGCTGCTGTCTCTGGGGTCACACAGAGTCGGACACGACTGAAGTGACTTAGCAGCAGCAGCAGCAGCAGCTGTTATCTACGAAGTTTACACAAACAACTGGCCAGGTGAGGGGAGGCTGGTCCCCAGTGTTCCTCGTCCTTCTCTTCTCCATCTTCCCTCCATTATCCAGGTCCTTTCAAGTAAGCAGGTACTCCCTGAATGTGATCTCAACTGGCATTCTTCCTGGGGAATAAACCTAACTACTTCAGATCTTGAGCACAAAGGACACATACACTTCAACTACCTGTTGTGTTTAAGGAAATTATTTAGGAAAATCTTTCGTTTTTGCTTTTTCCTGAAACTTTGAATACAGATTGAGGAGTACTTCTTAAGAACACAGTATTCATCTTTTAAAGTTCCCCCGAGGACTGATGGTCTATGTCCCCACTCCCCTGTCTCTGGTTCCTACTCAGGTCCTTGCTGCCATCACATCTCCCCCAGTTCTGACCTGTTCATGGCAGGACTAACAGTGATGGGGATAAGCCTGGGAGAGAGAGATGACCCCAGAAGTGTGCTGCTGTTCCCAGGATCACAGGTAACAGGGATTCGGGGAACATGATGTGGACCTGGCTCACCTGAGTGGGGCAACTCAAAGAAACAGTACTGGGCTCCCCCTTCTGCAGAGTCTGCTCTCAGCTTCCTAGGTTGCCTAAATCAGGGTGTTGACACAGAAGCATCATAGCTTGCTACTCATTTGAGGGAAAGAGAGAAGTACGTTTTCTGCACACAGACAAGTTAACTTCAAGTAACCAAATCAACAGACTTTTCTCCATCTCTGAACCAATAAGACACTGTAAAGACAAAGGTCTCTTGGCTGGGGAGGGGTAAGATTTTGAATATCTTCTCCTGACACTTATTAGCCCATAATACATAAATGAAAAAACCCATTTAAAAAACTGATATTCTCCAAATGAGACTCAAAACTGAAATTCTCCAAAGGAGACTCAAAACAGGAGGAGTCATATCTTCTAATTTTACTAAACTTTTGTTATGTTTTGGGGAAAATATCTCATGAGAACATCATTCAGTTTAACATTTATTGAAAACAAAATATAATTTGGAGTCAGACAGTTCTAAGCTCTGAGTCAACTTCTCATTAGTTATTAGATTCAGGGTATTGACTATGCCAAAGCCTTTGACTGTGTGGATCACAATAAACTGTGGAAAATTCTGAAAGAGATGGGAATACCAGACCACCTGATCTGCCTCTTGAGAAACTTGTATTCAGGTCAGGAAGCAACAGTTAGAACTGGACATGGAACAAGAGATTGGTTCCAAATAGGAAAAGGAGTATGTCAAGGATGTATATTATCACTCTGCTTATTTAACTTATATGCAGAGTACATCATGAGAAATGCTGGACTGGAAGAAACACAAGCTGGAATCAAGATTGCTGGGAGAAATATCAATAACCTCAGATACGCAGATAACACCACCACCCTTATGGCAGAAAGTGAAGAGGAACTAAAAAGCCTCTTGATGAAAGTGAAAGAGGAGAGTGAAAAAGTTGGTTTAAAGCTCAACATTCAGAAAACGAAGGTCATGGCATCCGGTCCCATCACTTCACAGGAAATAGATGGATAAACAGTGGAAACAGTGTCATATTTATTATTCTGGGCTCCAAAATCAATGCAGATGGTGACTGCAGCCATGAAATTAAAAGACACTTACTCCTTGGAAGCAAAGTTATGACCAACTTAGATAGCATATTCAAAAGCAGAGACATTACTTTGCTAACAAAGGTCCATTTAGTCAAGGCTATGGTTTTTCCTGTGGTCATGTATGGATGTGAGAGTAGGACTGTGAAGAAGACTGAGCGCCGAAGAATTGATGCTTTTGAACTGTGGTGTTGGAGAAGACTCTTGAGAATCCCTTGGACTGCAAGGGGATCCAACCAGTCCATTCTGAAGGAGATCAGTCCTGGGATTTCTTTGGAAGGAATGATGCTAAAGCTGAAACTCCAGTACTTTGGCCTCCTCATGCGAAGAGTTGACTCATTGGAAAAGACTCTGATGCTGGGAGGGATTGGGGGCAGAGGAGAAGGGGATGACAGAGGATGAGATGGCTGGATGGCATTACTGACCCGATGGACGTGAGTCTGGGTGAACTCCGGGAGTTGGTGATGGACAGGGAGGCCTGGCATGTTGCGATTCATGGGGTCGCCAAGAGCTGGACACGACTGAGCGACTGAACTGAACTGAAATTATTTATCTTTCCAAGACAGTTCCATTACTAGAAACTAGGATTAGCCTTGCAAGGTTGCTATGACAATCTGAAACACAATGAAGTTTCTGATGTGATGTCAACATGGACCAGGAGCCTAGCCCAACAGGGAGACAGGCAGGGACAGTGTTTGTCAAACTTCAGATGTAGTTGGTGGATGATGAAATTAACTTTGTGTATTGTGATCATCATGTTGTCTTTTATATGAAGTAGAACATAACTGGCATCACAGAAAATATGAGAGCACAGAGCAATAGTAATGTTGTTTTGTGACATTTTTGTTTCTGTGTCTTTGTGTATGTGTGTGTGTGTGTGTGTGTGTGTGTGTGCATGCACATGAAATTATGATATGAAGCAGTTCTATCAAGGACCACAGTCAACAGCTCACTGAAGTCTTGCACAAGCAGAGTAATTTGCTTCTCAGCCTCTGGAGTTGGGAATCTCTTTAAATTTACTTTCAACCCTATTAGTATATTTTGGAAACTAATACATTGCTGATCATGTCATTTACAAATATTTTTTTCTTTTCCATAGGTTGTCTTTTTTTTTTTTTTAATGGCTTCCTTTGTGCTATACTTTTAAGTTTAACCAGGTCACATTTGTTTATTTTTGCTTTTGCTTCCATTACTTTAGGGATCAGATGCAAAAAAATAGTGCTGTGATTTATGTCAAAGAGTATTCTGCCTATGTGTCCCTCTAAGATCTTGTCTTACTAAGTATCTTGTCTTACAGGTCTTTGCTCATTTATGCATTTTTACTTTTTTATATGGTATTAGAGAATGTTCTAATTATTTCTTTTTTAATATTTTATTTTATTTTTAAACTTTACAATATTGTATTGGTTTTGCCATATATTTTACATGCAGTCATGCAGATTTCCCACACTATTTATTGAAGAGACTATTACAGATTGTTACCTCTTTTGTCTTAGATTAACTGACCATAAGTGCATGGGCTTATATCTGGGTTTTTTATCCTGTTCCATTAATATATGTGCCTGGTTTCTGTGACAGTAACATACTTTTTCATTACTTTGTCTCTGTAGTATAGTCTGAAATCAGGGACTGTGATTCCTCCAGCTGTGTTCTTCTTTCTCAAGATTGTTTTGGCTATTTGCTGTCTTTTCTGTTTCCATACAAATTTTTAAATTTTTTTTGTTCTAGTTTTGTGAAAAATGCCACTAGCAATTTGATAGAGACTGCGGTGACTCTGTAAACATCTTGGATAGTATGGTTATTCTTAACAATATTGAATCTTTCAATCCAAGAATACAGTTTATCTTTTCATCTGTTTGTATCATCTTGAATTACTTTCATCAGTGTCTTACAGGTTTTGTATACAGGCCTTTTACCTCAGGTAGGTTTATTCCAAGTTTTTTTTCCCCTTTGATGTGATATCAATGGGATGGTTTCCTTAATTTCTCTTTCTGATACTTTGTTTGTAGTCTATATAAATACAGTCAATATCTGTATAAACAATGGCTTATACAGCTCAATATCAAAGAAACAAACAACCTAATAAAAAAAAATGTGAAGAAGACTTAAATAGACATTTCTCCAAAGACATACAGATGGTCAACAGACCCATGAAAAAATAATCAGCATCACTAATTACTCAGTTCAGTCACTCAGTCATGTCCGACTCTTTGCAACCCAATGAACTGCAGCATGCCAGGCTTCCTTATCCATAACCAACTCCCAGAGCTTGCTCAAACTCATGTCCATTGAGTTGGTGATGCCATCCAACCACCTCATCCTCTGACGTCTCCTTCTCCTCCAGCCTTCAATTTTTCCCAACATCAGGGTCTTTTCTAAGGAGTCAGATCTTCGCATCAGGAGGCCAAAGTATTGGAACTTCAGCTTCAGCATCAGTCCTTCCAATGAATATTCAGGACTGATTTCCTTTAGGATTGACTGGTTTGATCTCCTTGCAGTCCAAGGGACTCTTAAGAGTATTCTTGAACATCACAGTTCAAAAGCATCAATTCTTCTGTGCTGAGTTTTCTTTATAGTCACTAATTATTAGAGAAATGTAGATCAAAACTACAATGAAGTATCACCTCACACTGGTTAGAATGACCATCATTTAACATCTACAAATAATAAATGCTGGAGAGGGTGTAGAGGAAAGGGGACCCTCCCACACTGTTGGTGGGAATGTAAATTGGTACAGCTGTTACAGAAAACAATACGGAGGTTCCTTAAGGAATTGAAAAATAGTTACTGGGTGATCCAGCAATTCACAGCCTCAGCAAATATCTGGAAAACATAAAAACTCTAGTTCAAAAAGATACATGCACCCCAGTTTTCACAACTTTTCTATTTACAATAGCCAAGGTATGTCCATGGACAGATGAATGGATAAAGATATGATGTATACACACACACACACACACACACACACACACACACACACACACACACACACACAGGAATATTATTCAGCCATAAAAAAGAATGAAATAATGCCATTTGCAGCAACATAGATGAGCCTAGCGATTATGAGACTAAGTGAAATAAGTCAGCAGAGAAAGATAAATATCATATGAGATCACTTATATGTGGAATCTTAAAAATTAATAGAAATGAACTTATTTACAACACAGAAACAGATTCACAAACATAGAAAACAAATTAATGGTTACCAAAGAGGCGAGTAGAGGAGAAGGATAAGTTAAAATCTATGCTTAATAAATACACCATACTATATTGCTATACAATTGAAACACTGTGAAAAAATAATCAGACACATACAAAATCTGACTCCTGGCTCTGCCCCTTACTTGATAAGCGGGACAAGACCCTACGGCCTCAGTTTTTAAATCTGTTAGGTAAGAATAACTACATAATTGTGAGAATTAAGCAGGAAATGGTAGGATAAATGGTTAAAACATGTTAATGACTCCACAAATGTTAGGAACTCTTATCAGTACTTGTCAGGGACTGTAATAAGCACAGAGGAGCAGAAATGAGAACTACATTTCTGTATCTTCAAGGAGATCCTCAAAGAGAGGAAGAAAATAGCCAAGAGTGTGGGAGGGCTGAGAAAAAAGGCCCAAGGTCTTGGTGGAGGACTGGTAAGTAACAGTGTGTACAAGGTGGCGGTCAGGAAAGAAGCTGCTGGGAGGGGAAAATGAAATCAAAGTACAAGAAAGTGTTATTCTCTCTTTTTGTTGGAAACATTAGATGCATTTCTCTGTTACACCTTCCCACAAATTCCTATTGTGTTTTTTTTTAATTTCTGTTTCTTTGCTCTACTATTTATATTTATACAAACAATTTAGTTTATATTGTAAACAATAAATATAAAGAAAATCATCAAGCACCATGAACACATAAGAGAAATTAAAGAGTAAAGTCATTCCGGAAAGTATTACTCTTTTTACTTAAGCAGAAATAATATTCAAAGGCCAGTAACCCAATCATTAAGAATAATAACAGTTTCTGATGACTGAGCATTCCCAAGAACCAGACATGGGCACAAACCTTATCTCACCCAGTTGTGTGTGCTAAGTAGCTTCAGTCATGTCAGACTCTTTGCTACACCATGAATTCATAGCCTACCAGGCTCATCTGTCCAAGAGATTTTTCAGTCAAGAATACTGGAGCAAGTTACCGTGCCCTCCTTCAGCAGATCTTCCTGACCCAGAGATTGAATCTGTATCTCTTATGTCTCCTGCATTGGCAGGCAGGTCCTGTACCACTAGCACCACTTGGAAAGCCCAGATACATTTTCACAACAAATCTGTGTGGCAATGATTCCCAGGCCTGGTTTAAAGATGAGGACACTGAAGTCTGGAAGCTGAGTAATGTCATCAAGGCCCCACAGTCCTTTGAGGCAGAGCAGGAATAAAACTGTGGGTCATATTGACACTCGGTCTACACAAACATTCTATCCCTGGCTGCCTCTGGAGTGATTTCCTGGGAACTTTGCGCATTGCTAGTTCTCTACAGATATTCTCTCTTTTATCAACCAATATTGTACCTTAGAGACAAAGGCATATAGAGAGGAATCTACATGTATACAATGTTTGGCACTATTTTGTAAGGATGTTCTCTGGAGTGTGTACATTGAATATCAAGTGTGTACATTGAATATGCTCAAAGGAAAGGTGGAAAACCACAGAACAGAACCAAACTATGTTGAGGTAGTCTTTGGTATGTAAGACTACCATCTTACACATGATGATATGAAAGACTAAAGGTATGTTTAGTCTTTGTTCAGATGTGCTTCCAAACATTATTGGCAGAGCCAAGGATCTTCTAACATTATTTCTTTATCTATAGAGTTATTTTATGTACACCGGCATACAATTCTAATCATGAAGCTTTAAAAATAAGACAGGATATATTTCTAAAGCTTTGCATCAAAGGAAATGAAAGGACTCTACAGACATGCCCTTTATTTCTACTAACTAATCTCACTTGGACATTTCAGAAATGAGTACCATCAAAATGTAAAACTTGGGAATATAAACTTCTTTATTTTCTACTGTAACCACAAGTCATGAATTAAATAGCCAAGAAAATCTTTAAATATGGAGATTGAACGTGCTAAAAAAGTTCTTCCCATTTTTCCTGAAAGGGATGCTGCTGCTGCTGCTAAGTCGCTTCAATCGTGTCCAACTCTGTGCGACCCCATAGACGGCAGCCCACCAGGCTCCTCTGTCCCTGGGATTCTCCAGGCAAGAACACTAGAGTGGGTTGCCATTTCCTTCTCCAATGTATGAAAGTGAAACGTGAAAATGAAGTCGCTCAGTCATGTCCGACTCCTAGCGACCCCGTGGACTGCAGCCTACTAGGCTCCTCCATCCATGGGATTTTCCAGGCAAGAGTACTGAAGTGGGGTGCCATTGATACCTTTAATTTTTTTTAGAAAATTGTGGTAAAATATCTATGAAATTTACTAGCTTGATCAGCTGTAAAGTGCACAATTCAGAGGTATTAAGTACATTTACAATGTTGCACAGCGATCACCACCATCCAGCCACAGAACTCCTTCCATCTTTCAAAACTGAAACTCTGTAGACATTAAACAACTCCCCACTCCCAGCAACTTTTGGAACCCACCATTCTAATTCCTGTCCCCATAAATTTAGTACTCTATGCTATGCTATGCTATGCTAAGTCCTCATATTAGTAGATTCATATAGTATTTGTCCTCTGTGACTGGCTTATTTCACTTAATTACCTCAAAGTTCATCTGTGTTGTAGCACAAGTCAGAATTTCATTCCTTTCTAAGGCTGAATAATACTCCATGGTATACATATATGCACCACATTTTGTTTATTCATTCATCTGTCAATGGACCTTTAGGTGCCTCCACCTTTTTGCTACTGAGAATAATGCTGCAATGAACATGCAAGTACAGGTATCACTTCAAGATCTTTCTTTCAATTCTTTTGAGTTTATACTCTAAAGTAGAATTGCTAATCCCACTGCTGGGCATATACACTGAGAAAACCAGAATTGAAAGAGACACGTGTACCCCAATGTTCATAGCAGCACTGTTTGCAATAGCCAGAACGTGGAAGCAACCTAGATGTCCATCCACAGATGAATGGATAAGCAAGCTGTGGTACATATACACAATGGAGTATTACTCAGCCATTAAAAAGAATACATTTGAATCAGTTCTAAGGAGGTGGATGGAACTGGAGCCTATTATACAGAGTGAAGTAAGCCAGAAACAAAAACACAAATACAGTATACTAACGCATATATATGGAATTTAGAAAGATGGTAAAAATAACCCTATTTACGAGACAGCAAAAGAGATGCTGATGTATAGACCAGACTTTTGGACTCTGGGACCGGGAGAGGGTGGGATGATTGGGGAGAATAACATTGAAATATGTATAATATTATATCTGAAATGTATTAATTGTTCAAACTAAATACTGTCATGTTACAATTTGTTCATATTAGATGTTTGTAATGTTTCTGATAATCAATAAAAGAGATTCTTGATAAAAAAAAATAATTCTATCTTTAACTTTTTTGAGAATTGACCAACTTGTTTTCCACAGTGGCTTCACTATCTTACATTCCTACCAGCAATGAACAAGGATTCTAACTTCTCTACATCCTTGCCAATACTATCAACCCATTTTCTTTCTTTCTCTCTTTCATTTTTCTTTTTTGACAGTAGATGTCTTAAGGGGTATGAGGTAGCATTTCACTGTAGTCTGAAAAGCTGTATCTTGGTTTCAAAAGTACTTAGACATATGCATTACCATATGTAAAATTAGATAGCCCGTGGAAATTTGCTGTATGATACAAAGAACTCAAATTTGGTGCTCTGTGATAACCTAGAGCAGTGGGATAAGGTAGGAAGGAGGTTCAAGAGGGAAGGACATATGTATACCTATGGCTGATTCATGTTGATACATGGCAGAAGCCAAAACGATATTATAAAGCAATTATCCTTCAATTAAAAATAAATTAATTAGAAAAAACAAGAGTACTTAGAGTAATTCCAGGTATTTTAGAGGCCACCAGTAGATAGCAACAGCTGTACTCAGTCATAAGGCCCAAGCCCATGTTCTCCTTCCCTTTCGGTGCCATGCTGAAATGCTTCCTAATAAACAGGCATTTCAGGGCACATTACACCCACATTCCAGGAAGCACATTTGCCTGGCGCTTTGTGTCTCATCTATTCTCTGTTTCTCATCTCAAGAGGATGTTTTTCTGAGCTTTGTTTGATAGGCAGATGATTATGGAGTATAAAAATAAAACCTCAAAAAAAAATAAAAATAAAAAGCAAATCTGTCAAAACAGAGGGCAGGATGAAAGATCAGGACGCCTGGCCTCCACTGCCCTTGGCTGTATACCTGGACACAATCAAGGACAGAAATGGTAAAGGCCTAACTGAACCAGAAGAGATGAAGAAGAGATGAAAAGAATACACAGAAGAACTGTACAGAAAGGACCTTAATAACACATAACCACCATGCTGTCATCACTCTCCCAGAGCCAGACATTCTGGAGCGTGAAGTCAAGTGGGCCTTAGAAGGCATCACTACCAACAAAGTTGGGCTTCCCCGGTGGCGACAGTGGTAAAGTATCCATCTTCCAATGCAGGACACATAAGAGACATGGGTTTGATCCCTGGATTGGGAAGATCTTCTGGAGGAGGAAATGGCAACCCTCTCCAGAATTCTTGCCTGGAGAATCCAATGGACCATAACCTGGGGGCTTATGGTCCATAGGATCTGCTGAGAATCAGACATGACTGAAGCAACGTGGCATGCACAAAGCTAGTGGAGGCAAGGGAATTCCAGTAGAGATATTAAAATCCTAAAAGATCATGCTATCAAAGTGCTACATTCAGTGTGTCAGCAAATTTGGAAAACTCAGGACTGGCCACAGGACTGGAAAAAGTCAGTTCTCATCCCAATACCCAAGAAGGGGAGTACTAAAGAATATTCAAACTACTGGACAATTGCACTCATCTTCCATGCTAATAACGTTAGGCTCAAAATTCTGCATGCTGGGCTGAAGCATTACGTGAACCAAGAACTTCCAGATGTCCAAGCTGGGTTTAGAAAAGGCAGAAGAACAAGAGATCAAATTGCCAATATTTGCTGCATCTTAGAGAAAGCAAAGGAAATCCAGAAAACATCTATCTCTGTTTCATTGACTATACAAAAAAATTGACTGTGTAGATCATAACAAATTGTGGAAAACTCTTAAAGAGATGGGAATACCAGGTCATCTTACTTGTCTCTTAAGAAACCTGTATGTGGGGTGAGAAGCAACAGTTAGAACAATGCATGGAACAACTGACTGGTTCAGGATTGAGAAAGGAGTACAACAAGGCTGTTTATTATCACCCTGTTTATTAAACTTATATGCTGAGAACATCATGAGAAATGCTGGGCTGGATGAGTTACAAGCTGGAATCAAGACTGGCAGGAGAAACATCAACAACTTCAGATATGTGGATGATACCACCCTAAGGGCAGAAAGAGAAGAGGAACTAAAGAATCTTTTAATGAGGGTGAAGGAGAAGAGTGAAATGGTCAGCTTAAAACTAAATATTAATAAAACTAAGGTCACGACTTCCAGCCCCATCACTTCATGGCCTATAGAAAGGGAAAAGGTGGAAGCAGTGACAGATTTCCTCTTCTTAGGCTCTAAATTCACTATGGATGGTGACTGCAGCCATGAAACTAGAAGATGACTGCTTCTTGGCAAGAAATCTGGAAAGTGTGTTAAAAAGCAAAAACATCACTTTGCTGACAAAGGTCTGTATAGTCAAAGTTATGGTCTTTCCAGTGGTCACGTATGGTTGTCAGAGCTGTACCATAAAGAAAGCAGGGCACCAAAGAACTGATGCTTTCGAACTGTGGTCCTGGAGAGGACTCTTGAGAGTCCTTTGGACAGCAAGGAGTTCAAACCAGTCAATCTTAGAGGAAATCACCCCTGAATACTCAATGGAAGGACTGATGCTGAAGCTGAACTCCAATAATTTGGTCACCTGATGCAAACAGCTGACTCACTGGAAAAGACAGCTGACTCATTGGAAAAGCCCCTGATGCTGGGAAAGATTGAATGCAGAAGAAGAAGAGGGCAACAGAGGGTGAGATGGCTGGATGGCATCACCATATGAAATAGACATGAACTTGGGCAAACTCTGGGGAGATGGTGAGGTCCATGGGGTCACGAAGTGTCAGACACGACTGGGCAACTGAACAACAACAGTATACCTGGAGGATGGTAATTGCTCAGTAAATATTCACTAAAGTATGGAGTGCCTGATGAACTATGGAAGGAGGTTCGTGACATTGTACAGGAGACATAGATCAAGACCATCCCCATGGAAAAGAAATGCAAAAAATCAAAATGGCTTTCTGAGGAGGTCTTACATACAGCTGTGAAAAGAAGACAAGCAAAAGCAAAGGAGAAAAGGAAAGATAATCCCATTTGAATGCAGAGTTAAAAAGAATAGCAAGGAGAGATAAGAAAGCCTTCCTCAGCGATCAATGCAAAGAAATAGAGAGAAACAACAAAACGGGAAAGACTAGAGATCTCTTCAAGAAAATTAGAGATATCAAGGGAAAATTTCATGCAAAGATGGGTTCAATAAAGGACAGAAATGGTATGAACCTAACAGAAGCAGAAGATATTAAGAAGAGGTGGCAAGAACACACAGAACAACTGTACAAAAAAGACCCAGATAATCACGATGGTGTGATGACTCACCTAGAGCCAGACATCCTGGAATGTGAAGTCAAGTGGGCCTTAGAAAGCATCACTATGAACAAAGCTAGTGGAGGTGATGGAATTCCAGTTGAGCTATTTCAAATCCTGAAAGATGATGCTGTGAAAGTGCTGCACTCAATATGCCAGCAAATTTGGAAAACTCAGCAGTGGCCACAGAACTGGAAAAGGTCAGTTTTCATCCCAATCCCAAAGAAAGGCAATGCCAAAGAATGCTCAAACTACTGGCAATTGCACTCATCTCACATGCTAGTAAAGTAATGCTCAAAATTCTCCAAGCCAGGCTTCAGTAATATGTGAACTGTGAACTTCCAGATGGTCAAGCTGGTTTTAGAAAAGGCAGAGGAAACAGAGATCAAATTGCCAGCATCCGCTGGATCATCAAAAAAGGAAGAGAGTTCCAGAAAAAACATCTACTTCTGCTTTATTGACTATGCCAAAGCCGTTGACTGTGTGGATCACAATTAACTGTGGAAAAGTCTGAAAGAGATGGGAATACCAGACCACCTGACTTACCTCTTGAGAAATCTATATGCAGGTCAGGAAGCAACACTTAGAACTGTACATGGAAAAACACACTGGTTCCAAATAGGAAAAGGAGTACGTCAAGGCTGTATATTGTCACCCTGCTTATTTAACTTATATGCAGAGTACGTCATGAGAAATGCTGGGCTGGATGAAGCACAAGCTGGAATCAAGATTGCCGGGAGAAATATCAATAACCTCAGATATGCAGATGACACCACCCTTATGGCAGAAAGTGAAGAGGAACTAAAAAGCCTCTTGATGAAAGTGAAAGCGGAGAGTGAAAAAAATTGGCTTAAATCTCAACATTCAGAAAATTAAGATCATGGCATTCGATCCCATCACTTCATGGGAAATAGATGGGGAAACAGTGGAAACAGTGTCAGACTTTATTTTGGGGGGCTCCAGAATCACTGCAGATGTTGATTGCAGCCATGAAATTAAAGGACACTTACTTCTTGGAAGGAAAGTTATGACCAACCTAGATAGCATATTCAAAAGCAGAGATATTACTTTGCCAACAAAGGTCTGTCTAGTCGAGGCTAAGGTTTTTCCTGTGGTCATGTATGGAAGTGAGCGTTGGACTGTGAAGAAAGCTGAGCACAGAAGAATTGATGCTTTTGAACTGTGGTGTTGGAGAAGACTCTTGAGAGTCCCTTGGACTACAAGGGGATCCAACCAGTCCATTCTGAAGATCAGTCCTGGGTGTTCACTGAAAGGATTGATGCTAAAGCTGAAACTAATATTTTGGCCACCTCATGTGAAGTGTTGACTCATTGGAAAAGACCCTGATGTTGGGAGGGATTGGAGGCAGGAGGAGAAGGGGACGACAGAGGATGAGATGGCTGAAAGGTATCACTGACTCAATGGACATGAGTTTGAATGAACTCTGGGAGTTGGTGATGGACAGGTGGGCCTGGCATGCTGCAAATCATGGGGTGGTAAAGAGTCGGACATGACTAAGCAACTGAACTGAACTGAACTGAGGGGTAAAAATGATTAACCCTTTTGTTTAATTTGACAAATATAAAAATAAAAAATAAGTAGACTTAGCTGGCTTATGAAAAGAACATGTGACTGCATACCTGAGGTGCAACTGACATTTTCTTCCTTAAATCATGAAGTCCAATATTGGTTGTCCAGAGCTCATCAATCCAAACAAAACCTTCAGGTTCTGACAATCTAAAAAGGGCAGCGATGAGGGAACTTTTTCCAGCTCCTGTTCTTCCTACAATGCCAAGCTGTAAAGAGATCCAGGAGAGAGTAAGTATTAACAAAATGCAACAAACCTGGGAGAAATGCTGGTTATTGATGACGAATTTTAAAAGTTCTATATAAAGAGTAGTCTATAAGTTTGTCAGTCATGGCATTGTTGACATTATAGGCCAGATAATGCATTCTTGGGGGAAGAGGGCTTGTCTTGTGTATTGTAGGATGTTTAGCAGTAGCCTTGAACTCAACCCACTAGATACCAGTAGCACCCCCTAAGTAAACTGTGGCAACCAAAAACTTCAGACACTGACAACTGTCCCCTGGTTGAGAGCCCCGTAGTCCCAAGAAGAGTTAAAAATGACAATCTGCTGTCAATGAAAGGCCAGTGATTTCCTAAGTGGTCCGTATGAAGTCAGCCTTTAAATTAGCTTTATTCCTACAGCCTGAGTAAGTTGACCTGGAGAATTATGTGACTAATTTTATGGCAATATCAACAAGTAAAGTCAGAAGTATATTATACATAAAAAAGTATTCACTTTTTCTAGGGCCTAATTATTTAAGAGGAATTATTCTTTGGTAGAAAAACTAAAAAAACTTCCTAATATTAAATATCTTAATTATATTATATCTTGGAAAAAATATCTTAAAATTATAAAATGCAGATCTCAGTGTCTTATAAGGCAGAGGACAGTAGACAAAATGCACATAATGAAGTCAACATCAACACATTTGCTACTTATACGGGACCTTTCACTGGAGCAGTTCAAAAGGTATTTTATAAGCAAATTAATACTTGCAATTACACCTTGGAAAGACACATGTCAAGTGTCAGTCTAGTCATTAAAACCAAAGCAGAGAGAAATTCAGTGCACTAATGATAAGATTGGGGCTTTTCTGGTGGCTCAGTTGTAAATAACACACCTGTCAATGCAGCTGACTTAGGTTTGATCCCTGAATTGGGAAGATCCCCAAGAAAAGGAAATAGCCCAGTATTCTTGCCTGGAGAATTCCATGGACAGAGGAGCCTGGCAGGCTACAATCCATGAGATCACAATGGAGTTGGACACGACTGAGCAAATAATACGTATCAATGCAGCAGACATGGGTTCAATCTCTAATCCGGGAAGATCCCACATGCTACAGAGCAACTAAGCCAGTGCACCACAGCTACTGAAGCCCACACGCCCTCGACCCGGGAGCCACAACAAGAGAAGCCACCGCAGTGAGAAGCCTGGGCACTGCAACTAGAGAGCTGCTCACTGCAACTAGTGACCCCTCATTCATTCCAACTAGAGAAAAAACCAGAGCAGCAACGAAGACCTAGCCCAGCCAAAGATAAATAAATAAAATTATTTTGTAAAAATTTATGTTTATACTATGTTGTAGTTTACTTAGTGCACAACAGTATTATGTATGAAAAACAGTATTCATACCTTAATTTTCAAATACTGATTGCTAAAAGAATGCTAACCATCATCTAAGCCTTTATTGGGTATGGCAAAACCAATTCAATATTGTAAACTTAAAAAATAAAATAAAATAAAATTTAAAAAAAATAAAATAAAAAATGAATTAAAAAAAACCCCACTGATTATAGATCAGAAAAACAAATATAATAATAATAAAATGGCTTGAAATATTGTGAGAATTACCAAAAGGTGACAGAGACATGAAGTTAGCAAATACTGTAGGGAAAATGGTACCAATGTACTTGTTCAACACTGAATTGTCATAAATGTTTAGTTTGTTAAAAAAAAAAAAAAAAAGAAAGAAAAAGAATAAGCATTATCTGTGAAGCACAATAAAAATGTGTATCTGTCTTTCTTGGTGTTCTTATACATAAATCAACACACATTAAGACACAGGTGACAACTGTGTCAATGAGAACGTGTGTATGTTCCCATGTTATCAGCTCTACTGACACTGATCCATCTGTGTAAATGGGAACATTTGTAGACTTTGGATAAATGGGCTGAGATGTAGGGGCATTGAGGGCCACGTGTGACCACAGGACTGTGAGCTCCAAACTCCAGTGAGGATAATAATAAGAAAAAGGGGCTTAACGGGCAGTCCAGTGGTTAAGATTCTGAGCTTCCACTGCAGGGGACATGGGTCCAATCCCTGGTAGGGAACTAAGATCCCACATGCTATGTGGCCACACATCCCCTCCAAAAAAGGCAACTCAAAGAAAAAAAAAATGGACCTGCCTCTGGCTATTTCTATAGTTAAATCATTAAAACTATTAATATAGTCTGAATGTCTTATCTGGGTCACCAGTGGGTTTTACCAATTCCACACGGAAAGTGTCACCAGTATCAGTAAGTTTACATTCTTAACACCAAAGACACTTGGAAAAAATCTTATTTTAGCTGCTGCATAACAGCTCCTTTCTGTTTTTCCTACCACTTGGATCAGAATGGGAAGTGTAAACAGGGAGTCAGGAGCTGTTTTGTCTTCAGCAAGATGTCATGGGAAAATGATACAACTTTTTGAAATTAAACTGATGTCCAATAAAATGAAGCTATAAATCCCAGGTGTGTGAATGTGCAGGGAACCAGGCCAGGGTTCATCTGTGATGACCACACCAACTTGTTAGACACTTGCTCCTGGATCTCTCTTCACACATCAAACTCAACATGATCAACATCTGATGCCCCACATAAAACAGCCATGTCCTCTGACTTCCCTACTCTACTACATTCCCAGGCTCATTGGCACAACTGTCCACCTTCCTTCCAGCTTTCCCTGAGTCCAGCATGCTGCCAAGCACTGAAAATTCTACTCTTGCAATGTTTCATGGCTCAATCCCTCATTTTAAGGTCCACATTCACCACCTGAGTGTCAGGATGCATTATTGTTTAAAAAACAAAATAAAACAAACTATTTTCTTAATCATAATCAATGCAAATGAATTTGAAAAGTAAATAAAGACTAGATATATGCTAGAGGTCTGATAAAACCAATCTTAAGATGTTGATGTTTTGATTTTCCAGACTTGTGTTATGTGTTCTTAAAGATACAAATTTACATATTTAAACAAAATATGATTAGTATGAACATACTGTTATAGTGTATCTTCATTTAGAATTTCATATAAATATTTATTTTAAATGGCTATATAATATTACAGTATATGTGATTATTTATTTAACAAACTCCTACTGGTAGATATTGAGACAATCTCCAATAGTTTGCTAATATAAATAACTCCATGTCAAATATTCTTGAAGCTCAATCTTTGCAAATAACCTTAATTCTTTCCTTCAGATAAATTCTCAGATGTGTAATTGCTGAGAATAAGGTACATACATTTTAAGAGAAAGCTTTTAAGTATTGCCAACCTCCAGAAAAATGATACCATTTTCAACTTCCACCTGTTTCCCTGCACATTCATAAGTCTGGGTGTTATAGCTTTGTTTTAATTGACATCAGTTTGATTCTGAAAAGTGGAGTCTATTTCCCAGGACATCTTACTGGAAACACAATAGCTCCTGACTCCCTGTCCCCTGCACCTGCCCACTCGGGTCCACATGCTCTCACTTCTCAGAGTAAACCCCTGAAGGTCGGCTCTGTGTCACTCCTTCCCAGGACATCTCTTCTACAAAACTGTCCCTGCTGACCTCTCCATCCTTCATGTCCTTGAGTCAGCTTTCTTGGGGTCACTAGGTAGTTGTGAGGGTTGGATATGAAAATGTGTGTTACACACCTGGTAGTTCTTTTCCCTGAATTCTCTGCATGTGCCTAGCTCTTCACTCACTGGATCAGGGCACCGTGCCTTTGCTCATGTTGGTCTCACCTCCCAGAATGCCTTTCACATGCGTTTCCACCTGCTGAAGCCCTGACCACACATCACTAAGTCTGTCTCACGTGGCTAATTCTTCAGAAATGCTCTCCCTGTACCCTATGTGTGCTTATCCCAATACTAACAGATGCTGTATTATCTTTTCCTAAACTTCTATAAAAATTCTGACCACCTTCTAGCTTATAAAACTAATATACCTATTTTCTTGTTTCTTCAACTGGCCTGTATATGTTGACAGAAGGATCTGTATTGGACTTGACTTTTCTTATTTTTATTCCCTGTGGAGCCCTGAGACAAAGAAGCTTCTGCAGAAAGCTGAGATTTTCAATCAGGCCAGAGAATTTATGGAAAATCTATCACCATATTGTTTAGACGTATGATAAGCTGGACAAAAAGAAACATGGCAGATGGATCCTACAGCCATAAATAAAACTTCGAATGACCAACACCTCACTCTCATGGGACAGACAACAACTTCCACCATGTGAGTGTTTATAGTCATTTTATACAGTATAGAAACTACAACCATCATTGGTCAAGCATCTACTCTGACCCCTGTGCTGGGTGCTTTACATATCTTATCTTGTTTAAGTCATACAACAAGCCTACGGGTTATGTCCTATCAATTTCATTTTTCCAAAAGAAGACTGAGGCTTAATTAGTCTGCCTGATATTTCAGAGTCCATTAAGTCATAGGATGAGACTCAAACCCACATCTGTCAGCCTCTTTTCCATTCTGCTGATGAACTCTTTAAACCTGGACGGCCTGGTATCTTAACATGTGTCTGTGTAGCTACAACAGAGAAAGTGGGGAGAGGTGTAGCTGCAGTTAAAGGAACATGCCTACCATAGAGATCCTGTGGCCAGAGAGTTGAAGCATGATGTGGACATGAGTACACATAACACAGTGAGTGGGACAAGAGGGATGCCATCACTAAGCAGAGAGAGTACCTGAGGTCAGGTGGGCTGGCTGTCAGCAGGAAGAACCAGCACACACAGCTGGGATGGAAGAGAAACCTGCAGCTAAGTGGGGCAATGGTTCCCCAGGAGACAAACCAAACAGACCTCCTGCCCTGCTTGGGGAGGGAGACTCATTCTCTATCCCATCAGGTGGTGAAAGAACCTCACATACACTGCTGCATGAGGCTGTCTCTGACTCCAGGTCCAGGCAGGGCTGAGCCTGTGGGAAATCCCTCTAGTCCCTGTAGGAGGCCGGTGTGGGGAAGGTAGGAGCAGGATGAAAACTGCCTGTGATGAAGACGAGACTCCACCAAGAGGATGCAAAGAAATGCAGTGGAATCTCACAGAGTTGAATTATAAAGCATAAGCGCAATTTGCAGAATATGAAAGTAAGTAAATCTACAGGGGAAGTGGCACAGAACTATCTAGAGCCTCATGCTCAGTCATAACAGGGACCTGAGCTCAATTTCAACCTGTCAAAGGATGTTTAATAGAAATCACAGGTTATCACTCATAAGAAATGCCTATGGGAGAGAAAGGAATTTACCAGAAGGTCTTGTTTAAATGAGTAAAGAGGTCTGGATGGGCCTGAGACTCAGCATTTATAGAAAGCTCCAGGAGATGTAGGAGCTGCTGGCCCTGACACCACAGTCTGAGTCACAAGGAATTAGAAAGCCGGTAATGGAAGTGGGACGATCTGGAGTGAGGAGAGGGGCTGCTGAGGAGATACTATGTAAAAAAGGAGAAAATAAAGGAAACATATTTTTGCACATTACAGCAAGGTCTAGTAAGCATCTCTAAAGTATATTATAGAAGTAAGAGCTCTGAGCAAGAAAAAAATAACAAACCAAAACCAATCTATCCTGAGAGCTGGATAAATGCTTTAAAATGTCCCAGAACTCTAAAATCATTAAATCAACCACAAAACCATCTAAATGAAAATTGCAACCAGTGTTCAGAATCTAACCGGGAAGATTAAGGTGCTATTTACCTCATCTGGGGTCTTTATTTTTACTTGCTATTTCTTTCATGAATTAGAATTCTATGTAGTACCTACTACATTCTCCTATTGACTCTAACTTTCAGGAATCAGGACAGGAGAAGAAACAATGGAAAGAGAATAAAGCCCCATTTCGGCTAGGCAGGCTCACTCCCACATCCCTCGCAGCATCCTCTTTCAATCAAACCCAGCACCAAAGAGGTGACCCAGAGTGATGGGGTGGGGCAGGTTAGCAGAAGAGGGAACCTGGGATGTTCATAGGTGGAGTAGAATCACTTCCTGAACACTTCTGTATTATCTCCAAACACAGAAATGAAGCTAATGTTGTTAAGGCAGAAGGGGGTGACAGAGGATGAGATGGTTGGATGTCATCACCAACTTGAAGGATATGAGTTTGAGCAAGCTCCGGGAATTGGTAATGGACAGGGAGGCCTGGTGCTGCAGTCCATGGGGTCACAAAGAGTTGGACACAATTGAGAGACTGAACTGATCTGTGATATGGGGAATAGACCAAGTCAGAGATCAAAAGTCAAGCTACCACAGTCATTAATTCAGCTTCCAAATTCAATTTGCCCCCAAAATTTTTGGAATCTCATTAGTCCTACGATTTGCAGTTTTTAAAAGGAAGAATAGAATCTATTATGTTCGTAAGTTGTACTGTGGAGTTTCTTAAATAATTCCTATTTTATGGCTTTGGGGAAAATTAAGACAAGTGCAAGTTAACAGAATCACATTTACAACAGGAAATCTGACAGACACATTGAGAGTAAGCTAACATCACCTACAGTGCTCTCAGGGACAGGATTGTATCAAGAGCTGTGGTTAATGTTTTTCCAACAAAACAGTCCTCAGCTTCTTCCTGAACTACGATGGAACTGGAAATAATTATGAGTCACCTTTAGTGCTGCAACTAACTGAAGCTGCTCCCTGGGTATCATTTTGGCAATAAGTTGAATATGTATTTTGATGTTACAAGGATATCATTCATTAAATTACAGCTATAGTCCACAAGGGGGCTGTGGTGAAAAGCGTTAAAGAGCAATTCTTCTAGTTTGTTCATACAGTTGTCTTGTGTGTATGTTCTGGTTACTGGCTGCTCACACCTGTGTGTTACTGCAGACAGCAGCTCTTCAGCACCCTCTCTAAGCCCTGCAGAATGCCACTTTCTAGGGAACAAAGATGAAATTAAGATGCTCCTTCATTTTAAAAAGCCTCAAGGTACCATGATACAGACCTCAAATTACAAAGCACAACACAGATGCTATCTTACATTTTAATTACAATAAAGTTCACATAACATAAAATTTAACACTTAACCATTTCTATGTGGATGGTTTAATGTTCAGTACATTGACATGGTATGCAACCAAGCTCAAGATTTTTTTTTTTTTTTTTTTTTGCCTCATAAAACTGAAATTCTATAACCATTAAACAAAAAACTCCCCATTGACACTCCCCAAGTCGCTGGAGAACACAATTCTACTTCCTGTCTTTAATTGAAGAAAGTAGGGAAAAACAGTAGACCATTCAGGTATGACCTAAATCAAACCCCTTATGATTATACAGTAGAAGTGACAAATAGATTCAAGGACTTAGATCTGATAGACAGAGTGCCTGAAGAACTATGAACAGAGGTTCATGATACTGTACAGGAAGCAGAGATCAAGAGCACCCTATAAAATAAAAATGGGGTCACAAAGAGTAGGACATGACTGAGCGACTGAAGTGAACTGAATTGAAGTAAACCTCTGAGTTCATTGAGCTGAAGACTTTTTTAAAGAAAATAGGGAGATATGAAGTAATCACATTTGAGTCTCAGTTTCTCTCTTTATTAGGAGTGTGATCAGTCACCAATAGGAAATTGTCAATTCCTATCCTCTTTTTCATTTATGAAGGGTGTTCACACACTTCTTTACATTCTCACAGCATCCTTGAGTTTAGTGACTCTTGTTTCTGCAGCACATTCTATAGAAGAGAGAAGTGAGACCTAGGGAGATCAAAAGACTTGTTTATCATGGAGACTCAAGTGTGGCACTTGCTTCCTCCCCAGATTTGCTGCAGTAGAGAAAAAGACCATCCCTTATGTGGGACAGAATGGCTTGAGCCAGCTGGAGCTGGGTATTCCCTTCTCTGAGGTCAGTTGGGCTCAGTTAAGAGGGTTAGACTCAATCCTTGAGCCTTCTGACTCCTGGAGTTATGTCATCAGCCTGAATTGATGCAAATGCATTTCCTATCCTGCATTAAAACCTATAAACCAAAATGGAATCACAGTTAAATAGTCTGGAGACAAGGATTGAAAAAGACAATTATTATATTAGAAATTTTAGACTACCTGTTAGCCTTCTAATTCACTAATCCTATCTTCCGCCTCTGTTATTCTACTATTTGTTGCCTCCAGAGTGTTTTGGAGCTCACTGCTTATCTGCAACTCTCCACTTAGGGCCTCTTTCTAGCTATGGAAGCACACTGGGGCCATATGAAAAGCAAGCCAAAAATCTTGGATTCAACCCTTAACCAGTGATGGATGGGAAGTGGGTAAATAAATGCCCCAGTGCCCTTGCCTATGAGTTGGAATAACTGTGTCTACCAAGGTGACCACAAGGGAAGGAGCCCAGTTGCAAAAGCAGTACCATTTTCTTGCTAACACACTTTTTATTGGTTTCCTTCCCGCTTTGTCTCCAGACTATTTGTCTCACTTCTCCACTCCCTACATGTGTTTTCCTGGGATCACTTCTAATTGAGGGGCTGAGACCTAATCATGGGATCTGCCTGCCCTCACACCTCACCTCCTCATTATTAAAGCCCTCTTATAGAAATGAGTGCTGCTGCTTTGTCTATGCCAGGGTTTGTCCAGTGATAATTATTCATTATGTGTTGACTCTTTTTTATTTCTTCTAGGTCCTTGTTAAACCTTTCTTGCATCTTCTTGACTCTGCTGACCTTTCCCCAGGCATCTGCCTTAACAAGCTCCACGTAGAGAAACACCTGTGAGGTTCACAGTCCAGAGGAAGAGGCTAACTCAGAGGCAGGAAAGAGTGCTGGGTGTACTAGTCTCCCTTATTCTGCCCTGCGTGGACCAAATCTAAGCCGGCCAGGTTCAGGCACTCGGATAGTCCTCAGAAGCACAGACTCGGTTGAATCTGTGTTTTGTGCCCTTCCCAGGTCCGAGTAGCACAGGTGATGAAGTGTTTAGTGAGCGCAGCTGTTGTGACTTATCGCCTCCCTGCCGCTCAGTTTTCTGGGTATGCAACCGGCGCACCTTCTCAGGCGGATGTTGACCATCCAGAGCCCAAGAAGCATTAGTTAACACAGAAACCTGCTTACAGTTTTGTAGATAATGTCTCTCTAGGGCTGTGATTGCCCACTTCCGGCTCTGGCTGCCTGTCACCGGAGTGGAACGGTCTGCAGCCGGCTATCTCTGAGCAGTCCTTTGTTCCATACGTAGTCCTGGTGGTGTTTTAGGTTAGGGCTGGCTTTTGACATAGTAGATATGCAACAGTCTGGTTATTTCGCTCAGGTAGCGCTCGGGATAGCCAGGCCAAATCCTTACTCAAAGCAATGCAGGCCGTGCAGCTCCTCCTAGCCCAGCCCCCACTTGCTAATAGCAAATGCTGGTGTCCGCACCGCTTCTCCGCAAAAGGAGTTACTGCAGGGCCCATAATCTCCTTTTTGAAGACAATGAATTGTCTTTCTAAGTGCCTGATGTCCTCTGCCGGCATTCAGAAGTTGTTTTGTAGAATTTGCTCAGTGTTCTAATGTTCTTTTAATGAATTTGTGGAGGAGAAAGTATTCTCCCCGTCCAACTCATTCATCATCTTTGGGAAGTCCAATTTAAATGTAGTCATTTTAAAGCCTGAAAGCTGTATTATTTTTATGGGAACTGAGGATGTACTTTAGTGACCAGAATTGACAAGGTGCTAAATGAGCATCAATCAGGTCGATTTTTGGCTATCATTTCAAAAGTGGAATAAATTTTAAAATTTAGTAACCTTAGAGTAAAATTTTATGCTTGATTATAGTTATTTTTTCTATGTGGAAAAAAAGATGCCATGTTCCAGATTTAGGGAAATCAATGGAAAGGATACAAAAATAGCAAAGTATAACAGATTATTGTTCATACTTGTAAAGCACCTTATATCATTTAGAAATTAAAGAACAAATGCCTTACAGTCTAGACTTAATCTAAAATGTTGGTGATTCGTTATTTCACATTAAAGAAGGGAAAAGTTGGTCTGAGGATATAACTGTTGATGTGGGCAATAAAAATTCTGCTTAAGATACCATGCTGCTGCTGCTGCTAAGTCGCTTCAGTCATGTCCGACTCTGTGTGACCCCATAGACGGCAGCCCAGCAGGCTCCCCCCGTCCCTGGGATTCTCCAGGCAAGAACACTACTGTTAGTATTTAACTGAAGACTTACCTACTTTATTTCAAGCCTGCATAACTTAAAGGATTTATACAAAGTCAAAAGCCTTCATCTATCAAACAACCCTAAGTTTTTCTTATGGCTGCTAAAAAGCTTAAAGTTGATTTAATTATCTTTTACTTTGTACTTCAAAAAAATATCCTAACACTGTTGTACCTTAAAGAGATTTCCACTGAGATTTCCTGAAAAGTAACCTCTGTGAGACAAGAAGGAAGTTGTTTTAGAATCATTTACTAACTCTTTAATGAGACAATCATTTTAAGTTTTGACACAGCAAATGAGAGCAGTATAATTTCAGAAAAAAATCGATTACTGTCGATTTTTAATGATGATTACCCTGGGTAAACAGATCACTTTTTCATTCTTCTCTATCCTTTTTCAGTTTCAATTCCTGTGGTATAATTAGCATGCATACTTTCATTTCTTTAGTTTCCTTATGAATCACTAGTTTTTACAAGTTTAGAGAGATCCTTTTTCCCTGCCTTTGACACACAGGATTAGTTCAGGGGCTTAAATCAATTTAAAGTGAGTTTTTGTTCCCTAAGTCTCCAGGTCATTAAAGCTTTTTTTGTTTTAGTTTCTTTAGCCTACAGTGGCTGAATTTAGCACTTGGTTTTCAATATTTTATAGTAAGAAATGACAAGTCGCTTTTGACCATTTCTTAAGCCAAAATTTCTTACATTTAGATGATTTAAAGTTCATAAAATGAAGATTTACTATTTCTTATTTCTTGCTGTTACAGCTACAGTCCATTTTATTTGAAAGTTTATACATATCCCTAATATTTTCAAGTGCCTTAACTGTTTAATATCTCTGGTTTCAAAGGTTTCTGGGAAGAGGTACACATACCTCACATTTTTGTGTCTAGAGACTGGTAGGCTGCCGTCCATGGGGTCACTAAGAGTCAGACACGACTGAGCGACTTCACTTTCACTTTTCACTTTCATGCATTGGAGAAGGATATGGCAACCCACTCCAGTGTTCTTGCCTAGAGAATCCCAGGGACAGGGGAGCTTGGTGGGCTGCCGTCTATGGGGTCGCACAGAGTCGGACACGACTGAAGTGACTTAGCAGCAGCAGCAGCAGCAGTAGTAACAATCGAGGAACCACATGATTACAAGAGATAACATTCAATTGAAAATATTCAGAATTTCCATTCTCCCAAAGTGGTAAAAATTAGCTGCAATAGCATAATTATCATTTACCTAGATAGGAATACCTTTGTGTTGCTTTGCTAAGTCACTTCAGGTGTGTCCGACTCTGTAACCCTATGGGCTGTAACCTGCCAGGCTCTTCTGTCCCTGGGATTCTCCAGGCAAGAATATGGGAGAGGGTTGCCATTTCCTTCTCCAAGGAAACCTTGCCACACATTAATGTTCATTGTAGCTATTTTTGTGAAAATGCAGCTGATGAAGCCTCTCATCTCTGTAATTTTGGATACTATTCTAACAGAATCATAATATGCAATCAGTTAGGTTTTACAAGAGCCTTATAACAGAACTCACAGTCTTTTCCCCTCTTCCTTTAGCAGTTTAGTATCTTGAGTTATTAATAATTTGGATTTTTTGAATTCTAGAAGGTATATAGAAACCTTTTCAGATTTTTCATCTGATTTATTCACATAGGCTGTAGTACAACTAAAATCCTTTATTCTACCTTACAGACATTTGCTGCACAGGCAGATACTGTTGTATATATTTTTATTTCCGTTCATAAATCTACCTGTTTACTGGGAACAAAGAAATCTGCTCATGAGTCATACAAAGTACGTACTAGCATTCACATAGAGCAGACTTTATAATGGAATTTTAGTGGCGCTTTCTATAAATGCTTCAAGAGCATTATGCTGACAAACATCAAGCAGCAGATAAATCTACCATATTAAGGTAGGAGAAACCATCAGGGAAGGTCAAGCACCGTGTGTGAGTTTCCATGGACAGAAGGTGCAGGGACATGGTTTCATGTATCTGGGAACAAATCACTGTGTTTTCAGTGGGGACGGCAGCTGCTGAGCCAGAAGCAGGTGAACAGGATGCAGGACGCACCACAGAGTCACAGGCATGAAAGACAGGGTGAGTCTACAGTCAGGACATGTGCTCTGTGGTCCCCACTCTGACAGCCCGGCTCCTGGGCTCTGCTCTGGAGGGTGGACCCTCTGGTGGAGGTGCCGCCTCCCTCAGTCCCCCCAGCCCTGGTGGTGGGAGCAGCTTCCCGCCTTTGATAACCTCTGGGTCGTCTTGCGCACCACCATTTTGCCCTTTTTGCTTTTTCCTCCCATTTTTATCACCTAAGTAATTAATTCCCTGCATGGAACTCCCTCTCCCGTGGTGGGGTTCTGTTTGCCTGACTAATAATCCACACTGATACAGGAGGATGAGCACAGAAGACCACGAAACCTGGAATGGGGGAAGCATTTCTGTTGGTAAAGGGGCTGCGCTGGGTGTGCAATACTGACAGCTTCTTGAGAGCAGAGACTTGGTTTTTCATTTGCTTGAACTTAACAAATAAGCCAAGTGTTGGGAATCACCAGCTCTCCCTGTTAACTTGTCCTCAAGTGCAGTCCTTTAACTGAGCATCACTGGTGCTCACTATGCCCACCTGCTGTCTCCTCCTGCCCCGGCTGCCACCAAAGTATCCAGAACCATCCAGAAGCTCAGGATGAGGGAGACCCCACCCTACCCCACAGCCAAAATCCAAATCATGGCCTCACTCTATGTATAATACAGTGGTCTGATAATCAAGGCAAAAATGTATGCTGATTCCCCAAAGTGTCTTTAACAACCAGGTGTGTATTTGTTAGTTAACCCATTCCACACTGCGCTTTGTCTGTCCAATTCCATAAATTCTAACATTACAAATGTATGGACTTTAAGTTCAAAATGTGCTAACACTTTGAAAGCTCTCTTGAAAGTGAGAGCGAGAGCAACATGTCAAACATCTTAGGTGGATTTTATATTTAATCATTAGATACAAACTTAGTCGAAATTTTGAAAATTTTTGTAACTTTTGTAACATAATTTTGGTTCATGCGGAAGTCACATTTTACACCATGGGTAAAATCTAGAAACTCTCCAATAAATTCATGTCACAGTTGTCTGTTAGCATTCAGGATCTTGGAATGAAAGATTTCTTACCTTATTCCAAAAAGCAGGGGGAGGAGCTAAGATGGCGGACGATTAAGACAGGGAGAATACTTTCTCCTCCACAAATCCATTAAAAGAACATTTGAATGCTGAATAAATTCTATAAAACAACTTCTGAATGCCGGCAGAGAACATCAGGCACTTAGAAAGACAACTCATTGTCTTCAAAACGAGAAAACAAGCCCTGAGTTAACTCCTTTTTCAGAGAAGTGGCGTGGACACCAGCATTTGCTATTGGCAAGCGGGGGCTGGGCTAGGAGGAGCGGCGAGGCCTGCATTGCTTTGAGAAAGGATTTGGCCTGGCTATCTCAGGCGCTATCTGAGTGAAATAACCAGACTGTCGGTTATCTACTACATCAAAAGCCAGCCCTAACTTAAGACACCACCAGGACTACCTACGGAACTAAGGGCTGCACAGAGTTGGCCGGCTGCAGGCCATCCCACTCCGGTGACAGGCAGCCAGGGCCGGAGGCGGGCAATTACAGCCCTAGAGAGACACTGTCTACGGAACTGTGAGTAGGTTTCTGTGCTGACTCATGCTTCTTGGGGCTCTGGATGGTCAACATCTGCCTGAGAAAGTGCGTTGTTTGTATACCCGGAAAACTGAGCGGCAGGGAGGCGATAAGTCGCAGTAGCTGCGCTCGCTGAACATTTCATCACCTGCGCTACTCTGATCTGGAAAGGGCATAAAACGCAGACTCAACCGAGTCTGTGTTTCTGAGGATTATCTGAGTGCCTGAACCTGGCCAGTTTAGATTTGGGTGTTCATCTCCGCCCCTCTGTAACAGGGCAGAGATCAGATATTGAAAAGACCTGTAAACCGCCTCAATAAAGAGAATTCAACAAACTACCAGAATATAGTAAGGACACTCTAAACTTGGCAATTTTAACAAAATGAAGAGACAAAAGAATACCCAGCAGCTAAAGGAACAGGATAGATGCCCACCAAAGCAAAGAGGAAGAGATAGGGAATCTACCTGATAAAGAAATCTGAATAATGATAGCGAAATTAATTCAAAATCTCGAAATCAAAATGGAATCACAGTTAAAGAGTCTGGAGACAAGGATTGAGAAGATGCAAGAAAGGTTTAACAAGGACCTAGAAGAAATAAAAAAGAGTCAACACATAATGAATAATGCAATAAATGAGATCCAAAACACCCTGGAGGCAACAAATAGTAGAATAACAGAGGCAGAAGATAGGATTAGTGAATTAGAAGATAGAATCCTAGAAATAAATGAATCAGATGAGAAAAAAGAAAAACGCATCAAAAGAAATGAGGACAATTTCAGAAACCTCCAGGATAACATCAAACGCTACAACATTCGAATCATAGGAGTTCCAGAAGAAGAAGATAAAAAGAAAGATCATGAGGAAATACTTGAGGAGATAATAGTTGAAAACTTCCCTAAAATGGAGAAGGAAATTACCACTCAAGTTCAAGAAATCCAGAGAGTCCCTAACAGGATAAACCCAAGGCGAAATACCCCAAGACACATATTAATCAAATTAACAAAGATTAAATATAAAGAACAAATATTAAAAGCAGCAAGGGAAAAACATCAAATAACTCACAAGGGAATTCCCATAAGGATAACAGCTGATCTTTCAATAGAAACTCTCCAAGCCAGGAGACAATGGTGAGACGTAATTAAAGTGATGAAAGAAAATAACTTACAGCCTAGATTATTGTATCCAGCAAGGATCTCATTGAAATATGAAGGACAAATCAAAAGTTTCACAGATAAGCAAAAGTTGAGAGAATTTTGCACCACTAAACCATTTCTCCAACAAAAACTAAAGGACATTCTCTAGATAGGAATCACTAAAAGGGTGTATAAATTCGAACCCAAAACAATAAAGTAAATCTTATTTATCAATAATTGCTTTAAACGTTTATGGGCTGAATACCCTAATCAACAGACAAAGACTGGCCGAATCGATACAAAAACAAGACCCCTACATACCTTGTCTACAAGAGACAACCAAAAGACTAAAATCGGTCAAATGGATACAAAAACTAGACCCCTATATATGTTGTCTACAAGAGAACTACCTTAAAATACGGGATATATACTGACTGAAAATGAAGGCCTGGAAAAAGATTTTCTATGCAAATATGGACCATAAGAAAACAGGAGTAGCAATACTTATATCAGATAAAATTGACTTTAAAGATCCTGAAAAGAAGACAATGAAGGTTATACATAACGACTTAAAGGAACAATCCAAAAAGAAGTTATAACAATTATAAATATATATGCACCCAACATTGGAGCATTGATATATCTAAGACAAACATTAATTAATATGATAGAAGAAATATGCAGCAATACAATAATAGTGGGAGACTTTAATACCCCACTCATATAATCTGGCTGTAATAGACAAAGAGCAAAACATATTCACTTATGAGCCTCAAAAAATTCAGTTTACTCAGGAGAGTTTAAAAAAAAAAAAAGACTTATTTGTTCACTCTGTAAAGGTTTATTGACTATTTTATGGGTTTGGTACCACTTTGGGTAGTAGGGAGGAAGAGGTGACAAATGTGATCCTGTCCTAAATAATATACTGTGGTAAAGATAGACCTACCAATACAAAATACCAAGATGTGCCTAAGATGAGGACACCCAAACTGGACTTTTTGTTTCCTGAACTTTTCATTTCGAGAACAAATCTCCTAATATAGGATGAATTCAACATGATTTTTTTAAAGTGTTCTTTGTGATTAAAAACAGAAAGCCATTGGTTAAGAAATTACATATACTCCTCCCCACCATCACTCCCCTTCTTTCTTCCCATTTCCCTCCCACCCTCATTGATCTTTTCCTTTGTCCATTTTCCCCTGCAAAAGAAAAAAAAAAAAAAATTAAAAAAAAAAAAAAAAAAAGCAGTGAAATCTTGCACGTCCACCATCACTTCACCACATGATGGCAGCTGAGTGTTGAGCTGTGGTATTTCATCAAGCAATAAAAAATTCTACAGAAAAGAGGGAAAAAACAGATTGTTAAGCTTCAGAAAGAAAGCACAAACAAAAAGAATTGCTTTCCTAGGATTTACAAACTTTGAACAGTCTACTATTTCACTAACTGGTACTTAAAGTATTAGTTCATATCAGAACATATTAAATAATATATGGGATAATATACATTATTATTATAGCTCATGGTTGCAGTGGGAATTCCTAATAATGTGCTTTCACAGCCTCGAGAAATTTCACAGAAATAGCACTTGGAAAAACAGCGTATGTTAAGAAACTGTGTTATGATTATTCTTCATGTTTTTCTTAGAATAATAGCCTTTTTACAGACCCCAAGGCCAGACCCAGAAGGGAGTATGACTGGGATCATGAAAGCATGGACCTTGGAACACCAGCTCAAAGTCAGGTATGAACATTGCCTATGCACTTGCTGATTGTTCCCAAGACTTTGCCAGAAGGGAACAGCCTGAGTAAAAACAAGGAGATCTTGGCTATGTCAGTGTAGTGTCTTGGGAAAGAAAGATCAAAGAAGGTTTTGTAGTTCTGCAACTAGAAATAAAAGCTGGACTCAGAGTGGACTCTGCACCTCAGTCCAATAGATGCTGCATGTCCCCTGAGCAATTGCACCAGATTTTGTGTTCTGTTTTCATTCTTGTCGCTCACTCCCAGACCTTTAGGGCAACACATAGTATATATCAATATAATCATATAATATAGTGTATTTCTTGCTGTTCAGTCACTAAGTTGTGCCCGACTCTGCAATCCCAAGGACTATAGCACTCCAGGCTCCCCTGTCCTTCACTATCTCCAAGAGTTTGCTCAAATTCATGTTGATTGAGTCAGTAATACTATCTAACCATCTCATACTCTGTTGTCCCCTTTTCCTCCTGCCTTCAATCTTTCTCAGCATCAGGGTCTTTTCCAATGAGTCTATTTCTGGCATCAGGTGGCCAAAGAAAGTATTGAAGCTTCAGCTTCAGCACCAGTCCTTCCATTGAATATTCAGGGTTGATTTCCTTTAGGATTAGCTGGTTTGAATTCTTTACAGCCCAAGGGACTCTCAAGAATCTTCTCCAGCACTACAATTCCAAAGCATCATTTCTTCCATGCTCAGCCTTCTTTATGTTCCAACTCTCACATCCATACAGGACAAGTGGAAAAATCATAGCTTTGACTATACAGACCTTTGTCATAAAGCAACGTCTCTGCTTTATAATATGCTGTCTAGGTTTGTCATAGCTTTTCTTCCAAGGAGTAAGCATCTTTTAATTTCATGGCTGCACTCATCATCTGCAGTGATTTTGGAGCCCTAAAAATAAAGTCTGCCACTGTTTCCACTGTTTCCCCATCTATTGCCATGAAGTGATGAAACCAGATGTCATGATTTAAGTTTTTTGAATGTTGAGTCTTAAGCTGGCTTTTTCACTCTCCTCTTTCACTTACATCAAGAGGCTCTTTAGTTCACTTTCTGCCATACGGGTCGTGTCATCTGTGTATCTGGGGTTATCGATATTTCTCCCGGGAATCTTGATTCCAACTTGAGCTTCATCTAGCCCCGCACTTCACATGATGTACTCTGCATATAAGTTAAATAAGCAAGGTGATAATAAACAGCCTTGACATACTCGTTTCCCAATTTGGAACTAGTCCATTGTTCCAGGTCTGGTTCTAACTGTTGCTTCTTGACCCACATAAAGGCTTCTCAGAGGCAGGTCAGGTGGTTTGATATCTATCTCCTTCAGAGTTTCCCAGTTTGTTGTGATCCACACAGTCAAAAGCTTTAGCATAGTCAATGAAGAGGAAGTAGATGTTTTTCTGGAATTCTCTTGCTTTCTCAGTGATCCAATGGATGCTGACAGTTTGATCTCTGGTTCCTCTGCCTTTTCTAAATCCAGCTTGTACATGTGGAAGTTCTTGGTTCACATAATGGTGGGAATTACAAATTTGAAAAGAAGAGGGACAACTAGAGAGAGAGAATTAAGCAGTAAATGAAAAAGGGACAGTGTCGAAAAGGCAGATCCAAAAGTCAGGCTCAGACACAAACAAGCCAAACATGTGTGGAGGAAAGAACTAATTTCGAATACAGAGAATTAAGTGAATCTGAGGCCACTCTTCCTGTCCAAGGAGCAGGGAGCTCTCAGCAATTTCCTCCCTTCCAGGCCCAGAGAGGAATCCTGTACTCCAGGACTGTGCAGTCACTGCCAGGTCACTGGAGTCAGCACAGGAGATGCTTTTCCTGCTTTTAGACATTTTAGTCACTCTGCAGGTATCACTACACTAGAGCCCTGCGCTACTGCTACTTATATAAACTACTGGCCCTACATGAGAACCAGTCTTACGATATCTGTAATGCACTCTACCTAAGAAGAAAGGGGAGTACCTACTACATTCTGCAAAGACTGCCAGCTTTGGCACTGAGAGAGTTAAATATCACCTAACTGGAACACAGTAACACCAGAGAAAAGGAGGCATTTTACAAAAAATCCACCGACAACTGAAAAAAATTATTTGTCCCCAAACCTTGATTCTTCGGATGCTGACAACAGCCTCTGACACCTTCTCGATGGCCATGGGGAAGTATAGGGTGCTCGAGAACCACAGAGCCTCGAACAGCGTCACCACCACAAACACTTGGCTGGCTGTGATCCAGTTGTCAAGGAGTTCATTGGTGATGAAGGTGACAAAAATCATGATTTTGCTCACAGCAAAAAATGTTGCCAAATTCATGCCTCTTAGGTAGGAACTTTTCAGAATCTTGGAAATTTCCTCCCTGAAAAGGAGAGTAAGAAAGAGGTTTTAAAAGAAGTATTGATATTCAAGTCTTCACATGGAAGTACTACACAGTGCATATCCAGGGCTCCATCCCAACACTAGGACACACACTTTATCACTACTTCACTCTTCCAACTAAACAGAGGCTTAGTGTCACATTTAGGTCAACTGGACTGGGTTTGAACATTATTTCAACAAGCATTCATAATCACAAGTCCTGGGCCAGGCTTCCCACTGATGACAGAGAGACACACAGTCCATCCCCTCCAGGAGCACATGAATTTGTGGGGAAGAGAATAAGACACCCCAAAATTGTGAGGTACCAAGACATTAGACAGAGGCAGGCACCATGGTCCCTATGGAAGCACATGTCCTGAATGTTGGAAATAGTGCTGCAATGAACATTGAGGTACATGTGTCTTTTTGAATTCTGGTTTTCTCAGGGCATATGCCCAGTAGAGGGATGGCTGGGTCATATGGTGGATTTATTCCTAGTTTTCTAAGGAATCTCTGGCCTGTTTTCCATAAAAGTTGTACCAATTTGCACTCCTACCACAGTGCAGGAGGGTACTGTTTGTAGACTTTTTGTTGATGGCCATGCCTACAGTGTGAGGTGATACTTCATTGTAGTCTTGATTTGCATTTCTCTAGTAAAGAGTGATGTTGAGAATTTTTTCATGTGTTTATTGGCTATCTGTTTGTCTTTAGAAGCATACATAAATTTTCCTTTAAGAAGATTGTAAATGGAACAGCAGGTTAAAATAACATCTCCTCTCTTCCACTTAACCCTCCTGCCACATGTGAGGTATGGAGTTCATAGTATTTAAGCTCATCTTCATGTGAAAACTTGGTAAGACTTCTAATTTCAGTCAGTAAAAATAGAGGAGAAAGTACAAAAATATGGTGTGATATGTACAAAAACTTACCCTCTCAGTCTGGTAATAAGGTCTATAAATGACTTTCCCCAAGCATTCATTTTTACTGTTCTGATGCCAGTTATGACTTCACTCATGGTCCTGATCCTGTCGTCTGTGAGAGCTGCGGTCTTACTCCTGAGGGGACAGACGTGAGATGAGCGTCAGTGACGAAGGCCCAACTTTCCTCAGCAGCAGCAGCAGGGGGCACAGGGAGGGACCAGGGATCCATGATTCCCTACAGCTCTTCTGTGCTGACATCACAGGAGAGATTTCTCCAAGTACAAATACTTCTAGGAAGTCAACCTTTCAGCCCTACTCAAGGATTAACTTGGAGAACTTGCAGTACTGGCTGAGGAAGACCTGAAGTGTGTCAGGTGCAAACTCTCCACCCAAGGAGGTCGAAGTTGGGCAGGGAAGGCAAAAAAACACTGAATCTAACAGGAAGACAGTGTCTGTGCTGTGATAAAACAGGAGTGAAGTGCTGGGGATCAGAAAAGATCCGGCTGTTAATTCCACTGGGAAAAGAGAGCAAGAGCTTCAGAGACCTGGTACCACTGGAACAGAGCCTTGAAGGATAAGGAACATCTCTCCACAGCAAGACAGGAAAAGGAATTTCAAATAGACAAAAATATCACATGTAAAATCACACACACACAAAAGAAGAAAAACTCAAGGAAAAAAATCTTCAAACAGCACAATACCTCCATCACTTGATAATGTGGACAATGACCCACCTCTAACCCTCTGGGACCTGCTTCAGGTCTATCTCATCACCATTAGGCCACTGTTCTATCACAGATGCTGCTTGGACTGTGGGGCTGTATGAAGACAAAGTTAATTAAGACTGACCTTATCCTTGAGTTACATATAAGTTAATGGAAACACTGAATTAAAACCAAGACATGAACATAGATACCTGAAAATTGCTCTACCACAATCATAACAAAAATACATGCAGTGAAAATTGAGCCTATAGGATTATTACTATTTAATAATGCTTAAATAATTTCAGTATAGATAACTTCTGCTCAAGGACACTCCACTTATGCAGGTATGGTGCTGGGAGGAGCCAGTGAGTGCAGTCACCTTTCTCTCTTCAAAATCAGCCTGCAGCTTAGGCCTGGAGCCTCCAC
Source organism: Tragelaphus eurycerus (assembly GCA_935064755.1). NCBI lineage: Eukaryota > Metazoa > Chordata > Mammalia > Artiodactyla > Bovidae > Tragelaphus > Tragelaphus eurycerus. The sequence continues at coordinate 119,820 of CAKXYN010000357.1, read as the reverse complement.
TGGCTAAGCCTGAAGGGCCTACAACGCAGGCAGAGACTAGAAAAGGCATTGGTTTTGTTTTTGAACAGAAGCATTAAGCAAATGGTGAATGCTATCAAGCACATATGACCTAGTTTTTAAACCAGTGTTTCTCTTACCTTAGTGATGAAAACGAATTTCTAACACAGCTTTGCAAAAGCAGAAGAATAACAAGAACCGCCATCCCAGCAAGACATGATATTCCTATTTCCATCCAGAGCAGGGCGGTCACTGCGATGGCCTGCAGTGGCCCCACCCACAGGTAGTGCAAGAACATTGTTACCTTAAAAGAGAAAGACAAAGCCTTCTTAGGACTGCATGCAATAAAACCAGTAAGGACAGAGTGTAGAACAATCTGTTCTGAAGGAACAGACAGGAATCTAAACAGAAATGATCTCAGTGAGTTTTACACCTGATGAAGCAGAAATCCAAGCATCCACCCCAGATGATGCTGTTCTGAGGCAGCACAGGGCCAGCCTGAGGTACGTGCCAGGAGAACCCGACCAGCAGCAATGAAGGAAGATGTTGATTTTGTCCACAATACAGATAAGCTCAGGGCTTCCCCAAATTCTCTCTGTCCCAAAATTCAGGCCCCATCTCCCCAGAAGAGCCTATATTATGGTACCTAACACACTCTCCGAAAATTACTTGTGTATTTATCTTCCAGACAGGCTGTGGCCTTTCCAGGGCAGAAATTAAGGCTTATTCATCCTTCAGATTAAATAGAGGCCTTACATTATGTTTGATGGATGAATAATTGAAAGACAAGTGAAAGTGTTAGTTGCTTAGTCATGTCTGACTCTTCGCAACCCCAGGAATTGTAGCCCACCAGGCTCCCCTGTCCATGGAATTCCTCAGGCAAGGATACTGGAGTGGGGTGCCATTTCCTTCTATAGGGACTCTTCCTGACCCAGAGATAGAAGCCAGGCCTCCTGCATTGCAGGGGGGACTCTTAACCACCTGAGCCACAAGGGGAAGCCCCCAAACTTAAAGGTCAGGATCATCCAGGAAAGAGAAGTGGTCTATGCAGATCTGTCCAACAGCTACAACACTCTGGGTAATGTGATCTATTCATAACATAAGTGTGAAATGGTTATGATGGGACAGCAGAGAGGAGGTTGTGTCTGGCTGGAGACCACCCACTTGGCATAATCCTCAAAGGCTCCATATGCAGCAGGCACTGAACAGGGTACAGAGAAAGAATGATCCCTGCCCACCAGGCCTTAATCATCTAGAGGAGGAGGAAGACAGTCCAGCAACACCAACACCATGTGCCAAGAAGGGTCACTCCAGGAGGACCCCAGGAATACTAACCAAGCTGGGCAAGAACACTGCTGCTTATCTATTACTGAAGTATGTTGCAGACCTTGTCAGAAAAACAAAATCTTCATCTACAGGACAACACATATTATCACATCTAAGTTGCACACAGAGGAAATGAGAATTGGATAAAGAGAACCCTTGTCTTATGTCCTCAACAGAACCCTGGCTGACACCAAACCCTGGTACCTGGCATCCCAATAAGCTAAACCCAGTGAGAAGGATGGGGAATGGAAAAGGATCCCTCAGGGGCAGCTCACCTGATCAGACCTGTTCACATCATTGGACAGCAGGTTGACTATCTGGCCTGTGGTGGTCTTCCCCATGGCTGAGCTACTCAGGCGAAGTGACTGAAATGAGGGAAAGATACAGAGAATCAGATTTCTGCAGTGATATCAAGTCAGTCTGAGTACATAGCAAAATGGAGTGCATTTTCCTGGGGTCTTGTGTGGTGTCAGGATGAGCAGGACGATGCCTTAAAGCAGGGCTCTAGGGACCCATGTTCATCCTTAGACAATTCAATGTGATGGCAGCTCTGCCCACAAGGGCAGCAAAGGGAGGAGCAGGAGACAGAAGCAAAGCCCTCCACCCTGTTTCTCAATGAACCTGGACCTGCCTGAAGGATAAAGAAATATAGATTTAGACTTAAGAGTCAACTAAAGAAATTTTGATCCAAAAACTAGATAGCATATTAAAAAGCAGAGACATCACTATGCCAAGAAAGGTCCATATAATCAAAGCTATGGTCTTTTCAGTGGCCATGAACAGATGTGAGAGTTGGACCATAAAGAAGACTGAGCACTGAAGAATTGATGCTTTTGAAATATGGTGCTGGAGAAGACTCTTAAGAGTCCCTTGGACAGTTAGGAGATCCAACCACTCAGTCCTAAAGAAAATCAACTCTGAATATTCATTGGAAGGACTGATACTGAAGCTAAAGCTCCAATATTTTGGCCACTTGATGCTAAGAGTTGACAAACTGGAAAAGACACTAATGCTGGGAAAGAATAGGGCAGGAAGACGAAGAGCAACAGAGGATGAGATGGTTGAACGGCATCCCTGACTTGATGGACATGAGTTTGAGCAAACTCCAGGGGATATTGAAGGACAGGGAAGGCTGGTGTGCTGCAGTCCATGGGGTCACAGAGAGCTGGACAGGACTGAGTAGTGCCTGAACAACAACAACAAGATGAGAGTGGAGAGGCCGCCTCAAGGAAAGAGATTAGGGGACTTAGACTATAAATGTGGTCAGTCATTAATTCCAGGTGTGACATCATTTAAACACTTTGGTCTTAGTTTGCTCATTCTAAAACTAACCAGTACAATATTCAAAACACTAATCCTGTGAGGAACCTGTGTTCTTAATGCCAGTCTGCTGACTTTACAAAAAGCACAGCCTGTGCTGTATGATTCCTTCATTTGATAAAAAGTTCTAAAAATTCTCTAGAGATCTGAGGAACCTGAAAAGACCACCTTGAGCTATTTCAACAGATCAGCAGCTGGAGCCATGGATCCAAACAAAATGTTATGGTTCATAAAAATGTTCCATTTTGTCCTCAAGTTAAATAAAAAATCAATGATCAAGTGAGACTATAAAATGATGTAGTCACAATGGAAGGGGGTATGGCAGTTCCTCAAAAGATCAAACGTGAAATTAACATATAATATAGCAATTTCAGTTCCAGGTATGTACTCAAATTAAAGCACAAACTTGAAATGACTATTTGTGCACCATGTTCATAGAAGCATTATGTACAATAGTCAACAGGTAGAAACAATTCAAATGTCCACTAACAGATGAATAGATACACACAGTGTTGTATATACATATAAAGGAATATGATTCAATCTTAAGAAGGACTTAAATTCTGACATATGCTCCAAGATGGATGAATCTTGAAGACATTGTGCTTACATGGCATAAACAAAATGACAAACATTGTATGATTTCACTTATATGAGGGACCTGCTGCTAAGTCGCTTCAGTCGTGTCCAACTCTGTGCGACCCCAAGGACGGCAGCTCACCAAGCTCCACCATACCTGGGACTCTCCAGGCAAGAACAATGGAGTGGGTTGCCATTTCCTTCTCCAATGCATGAAAGTGAAAAGTGAAGGTGAAGTCGCCCAGTCGTGTCCGACTCCTAGCGACCTCATGGACTGCAGCCCACCAGGCTCCTCTGTCCACAGGATTTTCCAGGCAAGAGTACTGGAGTGGGGTGTCATTATGAGGGACCTAGAGGAGTCAAATTCATAGAAAAAAGCAGTAGAAGGGTGATGACTAAGAGGAGGGGACTGGGGAGTCAGTGTTTAATGGGAGCAGAGGTTCAGTTGGGGAAGAAGAAAAAAATTCTGGAGATGCACAGTGGTGATGGCTGCACAAGCATGCAAGCCTACTCAATGTCAGTAAATGGTGCTCTTAAAAACAGTTAAAATGGTAAATTTTATGTTGTGTATATTTTACTATAATTTTTTTTAAATGAATGAGCCAAAGCCACAAGTAATTTTACCAAAGCTGCAGAATGGTAACTAAATGACAAGTCATCTTATATATGATGTGTGTATTAGTCACTCAGTCATGTTTGATTCTTTGTGACCCTATGGACTATAGCCATTCAGGCTCCTCAGTCCATGGAATTCCCCAGGCAAGAATACTGCAGTAGATTGCCATTTCCTTCTCCATTATACATGATACATATTCAAAATTACAAACTATGACTTTGAAATTAGCAGCCATCCCATTTCCAACACCCAAGCTGCTTTCTCCCCAGAAACAGGAGTCAGGAAGCGGCCTGAGCATGAACCACAGATGCTCACGGGGCCTTTCAGAGCTGCCCGGCAGCCCCAGGTTTGCCCTGAGGAATCAGCCCACATGTGACCTGCAAGAAGTGTCTTATTTCTGCATCTCAGTAGGAATCCAGATGCAAGGCTATGCACAAGGAAATTCCCATGTTTCTGGAATTTCAGGTTATGTATACAGTTTCTGACTTTGAAAAGAAACAATTATTTTAGGCTAATTAAGCCAGTACATGAACACTCTGGGAGATGTTTACATTCACATAAGCAACATACAAGGTCAGATCAGATTTCCCAAAGGAGATATTCCAAAGTGTTAGCAGGAAGAGGAAGAAAACCAGGTGGACAGTAGTTCACCTATGAAGCAAAGAACAAGCTTTGTTTGACTAAACCATCATGTCAAATCTAATTAAAGGTTTTCACAATGCACTTCTGGTGACATTTCCTGCATACTTATGGGAGCTAAGCATGTTCTGAAAAGATAAAATCTAGGTAATTTGTAGAGAAATGTGACTATTTGTCTACTAAATGGTAGAAGGTGCAAGACAATAACAAAAATGATGGTGACAGACAATGAAGACCTTTAACTAGAAGGTATGTCACTCAAGGATAAACTGGGATCATATGCCGTAGCCAAAAACACAGACAGTGAGATGCCAGGCCCCTGAGTCCAGATCAGATCAGTTGCTCAGTCACGTCCGACTCTTTGTGACCCCATGAACTGCAGCACGCCAGCCTCCCTGTCCATCACCAACTCCCGGAGGTCACTCAGACTCACATCCATCGAGTCAGTGATGCCATCCAGCCATCTCATCCTCTGTCATCCCCTTCTCCTCCCTGCCCCAATCCCTCCCCAGCATCAGAGTCTTCTCCAATGAGTCAACTCTTCGCATGAGGTGGCCAAAGTACTGAGTTTCAGCTTTAGCATCATTCCTTCCAAAGAAATCCCCGGGCTGATCTCCTTCAGAATGGACTGGTTGGATCTCCTTGCAGTCTAAGGGACTCTCAAGAGTCTTCTCCAAAACCACAGTTGAAAAGCATCAATTCTTCGGTGCTCAGCCTTCTTCACAGTCCAGCTCTCACATCCATACATGACCACAGGTAAGGCCATAGCCTTGACTAGGCGAACCTTTGTTGGCAAAGTGATGTCTCTGCTTTTGAATAAGCTACCTAGGCTGGTCATAACTTTCCTTCCAAAGAGTAAGCGTCTTTTAATTTCATGGCTGAGTCACCATCCGCAGTGATTTTGGCACCCAGAAAAATAAAGTCTGACACTGTTTCCACTGTTTCCCCATCTATTTCCCATGCAGTGATGGGACCGGATGCCATGATCTTCGTTTTCTGAATGTTGAGCTTTAAGCCTACTTTTTCACTCTCCACTTTCACTTTCATCAAGAGGCTTTTTAGTTCCTCTTCACTTTCTGCCATAAGGGTGGTGTCATCTGCATATCTGAGGTTATTGATATTTCTCCCGGCAATCTTGATTCCAGCTTGTGTTTCTTCCAGTCCAGCATTTCTCATGATGTACTCTGCATATAAGCTAAATAAGCAGGGTGACAATATACAGCCTTCACGCACTCCTTTTCATATGTGGAACCAGTCTGTTGTTCCATGACCAGTTCTAACTGTTGCTTCCTGACCTGCATACAAATTTCTCAAGAGGCAGATCAGGTGGTCTGGTATTCCCATCTCTTTCAGAATTTTCCAGTTGATTGTGATCTACACAGTCAAAGGCTTTGGCATAGTCAATAAAGCAGAAATAGATGTTTTTCTGGAACTCTCTTGCTTTTTCCATGATCCAGCGGATGTTGGCAATTTGATCTCTGGTTCCTCTGCCTTTTCTAAAACCAGCTTGAACATCAGGAAGTTCACGGTTCACATATTGCTGAAGCCTGGCTTGGAGAATTTGGAGCATTACTTTAATAGCGTGTGAGATGAGTGCAATTGTGCGGTAGTTTGAGCATTCTTTGGCATTGCCTTTCTTTGGGATTGGAATGAAAACTGACCTTTTCCAATCTTGTGGCCACTGCTGAGTTTTCCAAATTTGCTGGCATATTGAGTGCAGCACTTTCACAGCATCATCTTTCAGGATTGGGAATAGCTCAACTGGAATGCCATCACCTCCACTAGCTTTGTTCGTAGTGATGCTTTCTAAGGTCCACTTGACTTCACATTCCAGGATGTCTGGCTCTAGGTCAGTGATCACCTACATGATTATCTGGGTCATGAAGATATTTTTTATACAGTTCTTCTGTGTATTCTTGCCACCTCTTCTTAATATCTTCTGCTTCTGTTAGGTCCATACAATTTCTGTCCTTTACTGAGCCCATCTTTGCATGAAATGTTCCTTTGGTATCTCTGATTTTCTTGAAGAGATCCCTAGTCTTTCCCATTCTGTTGTTTTCCTCATTTCTTTGCATTGATGGCTGAAGAAGGCTTTCTTATCTTTTCTTGCTATTCTTTGGAACTCTGCATTCAGATGTTTATATCTTTCCTTTTCTCCTTCTGCTTTATAGGGGGTAGACTGGAATGTAAAAGTAGGAAGTCAAGAAACACCTGGAGTAACAGGCAAATTTGGCCTTGGAATATGGAATGAAGCAGGGCAAAGACTAGTAGAGTTTTGCCAAGAAACTGGTCATAGCAAATTCCTAACCCTCTTCCAACAACACAAGAGAAGACTCTATACATGGACATCACCAGATGGTCAACACTGAAATCAGATTGATTATATTCTTTGCAGCCAAAGATGGAGAAGCTCTATAAAATCAGCAAAAAGAAGACCAGGAGCTGACTGTGGCTCAGACCATGAACTCCTTATTGCCAAATTCAGACTTAAATTGAAGAAACTAGGGAAAACCACTAGACCAATCAGGTATGACCTAAATCAAGTCCCTTATGATTATACAGTGGAAGTGAGAAATAGATTTAAGGGCTTAGATCTGATAGATAGAGTGCCTGAGTCCACACAGCCTCAAGATTTAACAAGAGTCTGCTCAAGGAAGGATGGGAGAAGACAGTCTACATTTTGTCCAGAAAGGTATTCCCAAGAATCAGGAGCTCTAAATAAGTAACCAATATTAAAAGAAGCAATAATTTTCATTTAAATTGCCTGGTTTTAGCTTTCATTGAAGATTTTATTCATTTGCAAAAGTTAAATATATTTAATATTTGCAATGTGATGTTTTCATGTAAATAAACATTGGGAAACCATTACAGTAGGAAAACAAATGAATATATCCATTGTCACACATAGTTATCATTTTGTGTGTGTGGTGAGAACACTTAAAATCTACTCTCTCAGCAAATTTCAACTATAAAACACAGCTAAATAAAAAATTTTTTTTCTTGGAAAAAGCAAACAGCCAAGGGCAAAGAGATATCCAGGATCAAGTTTATAAAGAGCCCTTCAGCTCTTAACACTGGTATATCTGTGGCAATTCCTCTGTAAAAACACCTAAAATCCTTATTTTTTTAAACTAGCTTATTTCTTTTAAACTAGACTCACTGGTGTATCTGTGGCAATTCCTTTGTAAAGACACCTAAAATCCTTATTTCTTTTAAACTAGGGTACACTATGGAATAATTCTGCGGCATTTGTCAATACAAAATCACCAAACACACCAAATCAGGTTTTATTAAAAGTACTAAAATACATACTAAAGACAAAGGAAATAATGATTTAAAAAAATAACTTAAGTGAATAGCAATAAATTCTCACCAAAATTACTAAAAACAGCATGCGATTTCAAGTTTCACCCCAACATTCAGCTCTATTCTTTAAAACCATTATAAACAATCATAACTATAGAACATAGCAAGTGAATCTGTGCTTAGCATGGATACATTTATATTTTTCTTTAGTTCACACATTCACACAATTACATTCAATATGATTAGATGGGTCATTTAAGCATATAATCATTCCGTTTTCAAATCTATTCTGTGCTCCTAGATTTAATTTTATAAATACAATCACTCAAGTTTTATTTTAAATACAACTTTGATATAAAAGATGGTCTTAATGAACCATGAAATTGCCACAAATACAGCTACAAGATCAAGGTATGAAAATATTGAAAACCAATTTGATACTTTTTATATTTATTTTTTAATTAGATTCCATTACAAGCTGAGTGGATATTATGCAACAACCTGTGGATTAAAATTATCAAACACAGCCCTGACCATATCTCAATACAAAACTTTTCATTATTTACTGGTAAATTTTGCTTAAACGACAACAACAAAATTGGCCTGATGCAAATAGCAAGCTTCTCTAGAAAGCATAAATGATCCCAGTTAAAAGATTTTTAATTTACAGAGAACTAAATGTCCCTGATGCTTCAGGGGGTGATACACACCATGGTACCTAGCAACACTCACCTTGCGGTAGATCATATGGCACACAGCTACTCTCAGCCTCATCCCACATGCTGCATGTGGTAGAAGCACAACTGGTGCAGAACAGCCCACAGGAGCACACAGGCACTCAGCCCTGCTGCATAGCCGTAGGCTTCATGCAAAGCGGCAGAATTGGCAGGATCATAGTTTTCAAAATAACTAATAATTTTCCCCAAAAATATGGGCAGAACCACCTTGGTGCCATCCTGAAAGAAAAAAAGCCTTGATTAGAACTACAAGTCATGCCAGTTTTTCTTAACACAAACTTTACTTTTACTCAGTTCAGTTCAGTTCAGTTCAGTCGCTCAGTCATGTCGGACTCCTTGGCGACCCCATGAATCGCAGCCTACCAGGCCTCCCTGTCCATCACCAACTCCCGGAGTTCACACAGACTCACGTCCATCGAGTCAGTGATGCCATCCAGCCATCTCATCCTCTGTCGTCCCCTTTTCCTCCTGCCCCCAATCCCTCCCAGCATCAGAGTCTTTTCCAATCAGTCAACTCTTTGTATGAGGTGGCCAAAGTACTGGAGTTTCAGCTTTAGCATCATTCCTTCCAAAGAACACCCAGGGCTGATCTCCTTCAGAATGGACTGGTTGGATCTCCTTGAAGTCCAAGGGACTCTCAAGAGTCTTCTCCAATATCACAGTTCAAAAGCATAAATTCTTCAGTGCTCAGCTTTCTTCACAATCCAACTCTCACATCCATACATGACCACTGGAAAAACCATAGCCTTGACTAGACAGACCTTTGTTGGCAAAGTAATGTCTCTGCTTCTCAATATGCTATCTAGGTTGGTCATAACTTTTCTTCCAAGGAGTAAGCGTCTTTTAATTTCATGGCTGCAATAACCATCTGCAGTGATTTTGGAGCCCCCAAAATAAAGTCTGACACTGTTTCCCCATCTATTTCCCATGAAGTGATGGGACCGGATGCCATGATCTTCATTTTCTGAATGTTGAACTTTAAGCCAACTTTTTTTATTAGCATGTTAAAAACCCATCTTGACAAAAGGCTACATTCATGACTAATCTACAAGAAAAATGCACAGATCCACTATTTCCAGTAACACAAGCAGACGAAGTTTTAACATAAGCCAAAATCTTACATTCAAAGACAATAAAGCCTTAATATTGGGTTGGCCAAAAAGTTCTTTTTATTTTTAAGTAAAAATAAGAGACACAGTTTTCATTCTCACCAAGAACTTTGTTGAACAACGTATTCAAAGTTCTATTCCACTATCTTCTGCCATTTTTCAAGCAACTTCATAATTCCATCTTCCCAAAATTTTATATCTTTTTCAGCAAAGAACTATTTCAGGTGCTTTTTACAGTCTTATGGGGAAGTAAAATTTTCTCCATTAAGAGAATATTGTAAATAAATAAATGGAAATGTGAAAGTGCAATGTCTAGTGAATATGGCAGATGAGTCAGAATTTCCAGGCCAGGCTATAACAGCTTTTGCCTGGTCATCAAAGAAACATGTGGTCTTATATTATGTATTTTCTGTTGACTAATTCCAACACTTTTCATCAAGTGCTGCTTTAAGTTGGCCTAACTGGGAGAAGTACTATTTCAAATCCTGAAAGATGATGCTATGAAAGTGCTGCACTCAATATGCCAGCAAATTTGGAAAACTCAGCAGTAGCCACAGGGCTGGAAAAGGTCAGTTTTCAATTCCAATCCCTAAGAAAGGCAATGCCAAAGAATGTTCAAACTTCTGCACAATTGTACTCATCTCACACACTAGTAAAGCAATGCTCAAAATTCTCCAAGCCAGGCTTCAATAATACGTGAATTGTCAACTTCCAGATGTTCAAGCTGGTTTTAGAAAAGGCAGAGGAACCAGAGATAAATTGCCAACATCCAATGGATCACTGAAAAGGCAAGAGAGTTCCAGAAAAACATCTATTTCTGCTTTATTGAATATGCCAAAGCCTTTGACTGTGTGGATCACAATAAACTGTGGAAAATTATGAAAGAGATGGGAATACCAGATGACCTGATCTGCCTCTTAAGAAATTTGTATGCAGGTCAGGAAGCAACAGTTAGAACTGGACATGGAAAAACAGACTGGCTCCAAATAGGAAAAGGAGTACGTCAAGGCTGTATACTGTCACCCTGCTTATTTAACTTATATGCAGAGTACATCATGAAAAATGCTGGGCTAGATGGATGAAGCACAAGCTGGAATCAAGATTGCTGGGAGAAATATCAATAGCCTCAGATATGTAGATGACATCAATCTTATGGCAGAAAGTGAAGAAGAACTAAAGAGCCTATTGATGAAAGTGAAAAAGGAGAGTGAAAACATTGGCTTAAAGCTCAATATTTAGAAAACTAAGATCATGGCATCCGCTCCCCATCACTTCATGGCAAATAGATGGGGAAACAGTGGAAACAGTGACTGACTTTATTTTTTTTGTACTCCAAAATCACTGCAGATTGTGACTGCAGCCATGAAATTAAGACACTTACTCCTTTGAAGGAAAGTTATAACCAACCTAGATAGCATATTAAAAAGCAGAGACATTACTTTGCCAAAAATGTCTGTCTAGTCAAGGCTATGGTTTTTCCAGTAGTCATTTTTGGATTGCGAGAATTGAACTATAAAGAAAGCTGAACGCTAAAGAATTACTGTTTTGAACTGTACTGTTGGAGAAGACTCTTGAGAGTTCCTTGGACAGCAAGGCGATCCAACCAGTCCATCCTAAAGGAGATTAGTCCTGGGTGTTCCTCGGAAGGAGTGGTGCTGAAGCTGAATCTCCAATACTTTGGCCACCTGATAGGAAGAACTGACTCATTGGAAAAGACCCTGATGCTGGGAAAGATTGAAGGCAGGAGGAAAAGGGGATGACAGAGGGTGAGATGGCTGGATGGCATTACCGACTCAATAGACATGAGTTTGGGTAAACTCCGGGAGTTGGTGATGGACAGGGAGGCCTGGCATGCTGCAGTCCACGGGGTTGCAAAGAGTCAGACACAACTGAACAACTGAACTGAACTGTACTTCAGTGGAAACCAATCATCAAAGTGATTAATATAACCAAGATGGTGAAATGACTTTCAATGTTTTATTTTGTTTGTTTTTTGTTTTTTGGATAATTAAGTATGTTGGCTATCTCCCACATGATGTACTGAGATATAACATTGCTGTTGTCAATTAATGTCTAGATTTTACCTCTATCAACTTTAGCTGGTCTACTTGAGTGCAAAACATCATCCACCAAAAAATCTCCAGCATGAAACTTTTTTTTTTAGCTGTGTTGGGTCTTCATTGTAGCATGCAGACTTCTCCAATTGAGAAGCACCAACTTAGTTGCCCTGAGGCATGTGATATCTTAATTCCCCAAACAGGGATCAAACCCACGACCCCTGCATTGGAAGGGGTCATAACCACTGAACTTCCTAGGAAATCCTCTGATGGGTTTGCTTTTGATAGCTCTCTTCAGTCTGTACAAATTTGAAGAACCCACAAGAGGAAGAGAAGGAGAATTCACAACTCAAAACATGAAGCATAACTAAAACGCATTTTCTGTTCAACTAACTAGTGCCTGATCAGATTATTTACAGAAAGCTGAAACCATCTCTCAAAAGGCTGTGACACAGAAGCCTTAAACTTCTGTCTTGTTCTACACACATGTTCACAGGCTATAATACCTGCCTTACCTTCCACAAGGTCACAGGAGATTTTATCTACTCCAGAGAAGAGAAGACTATTTAGTGGAAGAATTATGAATAGGATGACCACATCAGAGTTTGATGACCAGTTCTTAAGAACACAAAGACTCACTGTTACACTTCCAGCAAGCTCCATCAATAACACCTGGAGGCACTAAGAGCTTAAGAAGAGCCCCTCATAGATTATAAAACACACAGTTTATATAGTTTCCTGAGACAGAAGTCTAGACTTACACAGAGAAGCAAGAATGTCAAACTACACAGGGCAGTCCCAGCCAAGATATGATCAAGGGCAGCCCAGTGCTGCAGGCTACAAACCTGGGGCTCTCCACCAGAATCGCAGTGATATCACTTGCCATCCCCAAGTGTCCTAAAACTGTGATTCTCTTTGGGAATCACTGCTGTCTGTTTGGTTCAGTAGCTCAGTCATGTCCAACTCTTTGTTACCCCATGGACTGCAGAATGCCAGGCCTCCTTGTTCATCACCAAGCCCCGGAGGCTGCTCAAACTCACGTCCATCGAGTCAGTGATGCCATCCAACCATCTCATCCTCTGTCATCTCCTTCTCCTCCTGCCTTCAATCTTTCCCAGTATCAGGGTCTTTTCTTTATTTATTTTTAACTTTATTTTTTAACTTTACAATATTGTATTGGTTTTGCCATTTATCAACATGAATCCGCCACATGTATACACATGTTCCCCATCCTGAACCCTCCTCCCTCCTCCCTCCCGTACCATCCCTCTGGGTCGTCCCAGTGCACCAGCCCCAAGCATCCAGTATCGTGCGTGCATCGAACCTGGACTGGCGACTCTGTTCATATATGATATTATACATGTTTCAATGCCATTCTCCCAAATCATCCCACCCTCTCCCTCTCCCACAGAGTCCAAAAGACTGTTCTATACATCAGCGTCTCTTTTTCTGTCTTGTATACAGGGTTATTGTTACCATCTTTCTAAATTCCATATATATGCGTTGAGTGAGTGAGTGAGTGAAGTCGCTCAGTCATGCCCAACTCTTTGCGACCCCATGGACAGTAGCCTGCACCAAGCTCCTCCATTCATGGGATTTTCCAGGCAAGAGTACTGGAGTGGGTTGCCATTTCCTTCTCCAGGGGATCTTCCTACCCAGGGATCGAACCCAGGTCTCCCGCATTGTAGACAGACGCTTTTACCGTCTGAGCCACCAGGGAAGTCGGGTGTTTTTCTTTCTGGCTTACTTCACTCTGTATAATAGGCTCCAGTTTCATAATGAGTCAGCTCTTTCTATCAAATGGCCAAAATATTGAGTTTCAGTTTCAGCATCAGTCCTTCCAGTGAATATTCAGGACTGCTTTGCTTTAGGATTGACTGGTTGGATCTCCCTTTCTGTTCAAGAGACTCTCAAGAGTCTTCTCCAACATCACAGTTCAAAAGCATCAATTCTTTGCTGCTCAGCTTTCTTTATAGTCCAACTCTCCATATTGATACATGACTACTGGAAAAACCACAGCTTTGACTAGATGGACCTTTGTTGGCTGTTACTCAGCTGTCCGTTACTCAGTTATTTGATCCTAACATCGTTGCAATTACGGGAGTAGTAAGAGTGATGTCACCCACCTAAACGAATACTGATAAATGCAACAAATTCAGCAAAAAAATAAAAAAGTGCGAAATAAAAGCAGACCATTACCGCCTAAGTGTCTGGGTTTATCTCCTGAGAGGCAGTCTTTAATAACCCAGTGGAGCAAGCAGACTCACTAAGGAATAATGCCAGTCCATGGTCTATAGCTTCTACTCTTCTGTCTATTCTTGATCTGAATCCTCAACTCATGAGGACCAAAACAACTGAGAAAATATTCACTATCAAACTTGAAACTAACCAAAATTAAAACTTTATGGATAAGCAGGCATGAGATCACCAATTGTGCCACAAAACTCTTCATCTTTGACATCAGTCTAAGTTTGATCTGTGAATATTCTTTCCACAAACCAGTTGAGAATAGAGTTCTAACATCTTCATATGAATTCTTCACAACTATAAAACCGTGAAAGATTTTTAAAAATAGTCTAATATAAAATGACACCATTTGATCAAGATTCTACAAGCATCTAAGAGTCTCTGGGGCAGACATTTCTGGTGGAGTCCTGGTATTCAGCCTCCTGATAGCACTTGACTTTTGGACCCCATTTCCTGCTTCTTAGGGGAACTTCTCACAGGGTTAAGTGCTAAAATTTTCCTAGTCAGTATAGTTTCTCTGTTACATTTCCACACATACTTAAAAGGTTTCTTGCCCAACTCCACCAACTCTGCTTCATGAGAAAAATTAAGAAAATGAAGAAAACAGAAACAAGCTATATCAGACAAGGAAAACAATGTTTGAGTGAAATATATAAGCAGAAAAAAATGAGCTTGTGGGAAAAATAAAGGGGAAATTTACCTTCAGAAATGGGGGAACAGGTGACAAACAGCGGAGCTGAGACAGATCCAGAGCTAAGGAGGAAGAGCAGCGAATCTGGGAAAAATAATAACTATTAGGATGCTAAATATAACCTCACTCCTCCTGACACAGTGGTCGTCATCCTGACTGCACCTTAGCATCACCTGGGAGGGGTGAAGAGCACTCTGAGACCTGAAGCCAAGCCTCTATAAACTGGGTGCAACTGATTAAGGATGGACCCTGAAATTCCCTCTCCCTGGAAGATTCTGGATATAGAAACTAATCCCATGGAAGCATCTGCTGTTCTCCTACATCATCAGGGCATCTGGACCTGGAGGGGCCGTGAACTTGCTTTGAAGAACTTAAAAGTACCACAGAGGGTTTTAACTCAAGTTCCATGTTACATATCATGCTTCTAGGCAAACTCCTTATGAACCGAAACTCTTGAGACTTCAATGAGGAAATTCAGACCTTCCATCTGACAACATAGAAAAAAAATAAATGTTTATAAAATATTGTATTTACAGAATAAAAATATTAATCAAAATTTGTAATGTTACATCTAAAGTGGTGGAGGAATTAGAATGGAACAAGAATACCAATCTTTTTTAAAATAGCCTCCTTTATTGATTTGACTTTTGGAATTGTGAAAACATTATACAGAATTATAATTATAAAACAATCAAGTTTTCAAAAACAATTTCTTAAATTTCAGAGTAAAATGAAACAAAAGCTCTAGCCATCCAGTAGATTGGCAAAATTATACCAAAAAGAATTATTAAAAGTGGTTTTTAAACAAATTATTTGAAAACACATTAAGAACAATGTGAACAGCAACAACAACAACAAAAGCTTCCAAAAGACACATTATGGTTAATAGTGTTGATGCTATAAGATTTTTAAATGACTAATTACGTTGGTATCATTGAGAACTGGGATTAAGTGAAGCCACTCAGTCGTGTCCGACTCTTTGTGACCCTGTGGATTGTAGCCTGCCAGGCTCTTCTGTCCATGGAATTTTCCAGGCAAGAATACTGGAGTGGGTTACCATGCCCTCCTCAAGGGGTCCTTCCCAACCCAAAGACCTGGGTCTCTCTACTGCAGGCAGACTCTTTACCATCTGAGCCACCATTAGACATGACAGAAAAGAGAAAAGATGATGACAGGAAAAGAGATACCTATCTAAGAGTAAAAAAGTAAAAGCACTATTGTCCTGAATCTGATTTAGATTGGAAATACCCATATAAACTCAGCATCTGTTTACTATAAACAATGTATTCTAGCTTTGTCCAATGAAAAAGCTGACAAACAATAGCCAACCCAACAGCAATGAGCACCCCTTGTGCCCAGGCCATAGAATCTAAATACCATTTCCCACTAGAAGTACCCGTGGCTTCTTGGAGAAATGGAAATTCCAGGGCTGGGGCAAATTTTTACTTAAGGATGCACAGCTTTTTTGTGTGTAAAGATAAACCAGAAACTTGTCACATCAGAAAGCAAAAAATTAGCAAAGATGTCTACAGTTTGCACAAAAGACAGAGTCCTGGAAAGAGATCTATTCTTTCCTTAACGGTAGAGGCCAGTTTCACAAAGGGCTTAGAAAAGTCACTGCTGTTTATAGGCCATTAGGGCAGAATGAGAACTCTTGAGAAAAGTCACTTCCAAAAGCCAAGTTTTCTAGACAGTAATTAAAAGTTTCACTTCTAAGCAGAATTTTGAATTTTTAACCATTATGAATGCAATCTTTTTGGTAAAAGTAGTCACTTATTTTCTTGACTTATTAAAGAAAATGGATTGAAGGGGATTGGAGGATGAGTGAAATAGGTGAGGGAGATTAAGAGGCACAAACTTCCAGTTATAAAATAAGTCATGGGAATGTAATGTACAACATAGGAAATACAGTCAATAACATTGGAAAACTTTGTATAGTGACAGAGGGTTACTAGACTAATCTGGGTGATCATTTTATAATGTATAAAAATACTATGCTATACATTTGAAACTAATATAATATTGTAAGTCAATTATACTTCAATTTTTAAAAAATAATTTTCAATGAGACAGTAAAAATACAGCTTTTATCTAAAAATTGAATTGAAAAGCATCACCCTCATATATGTCTCAAGGTGATCACAACATCTGATGGCTCATGCAATGCTCTCAGGAACCAGCAGGTGGCACATAGCAGCTCTGCTCTGCAGTCCCTGTCCACTTGGCTCAGTGTCCCTTCCTCCTCTCCCTTGCTGTGGGGTCCTCAGTGTTTGCTATCAGCCCACAGTATCTCTGCCACCAGCAGCCACTCCTCAGCCTGCCAGGTTGAGCAGAAGTGAGGGACACATGGAAGAAAGGGTTGGAAAATAAATACAAAGACCACTCAGCTCTTGGGGAACCAGCCATGAGTCGAGGCACAAAGCCCACTTTGGGACCCAGAGGACTCTATTTCTTACCCATCAGTTGAGCTCCAAAGTGAAGATTTACACAAATATGTGCCTTCCTATAGCCTCTACCAACCTAGATAATCACGATGGTGTGATCACTCACCTAGAGCCAGACATCCTGGAATGTGAAGCCAAGTGGGCCTTAGAAAGCATCACTACGAACAAAGCTAGTGGAGGTGATGGAATCCAGTGGAGCTATTTCAAATCCTGAAAGATGATGCTGTGAAAGTGCTGTACTCAATATGCCAGGAAATTTGAAAACTCAGCAGTGGCCACAGGACTGGAAAGAGTCAGTTTTCATTCCAATCCCAAAGAAAGGCAATGCCAAAGAATGCTCAAACTACTGCACAATTGCACTCATCTCACATGCTACTAAAGTAATGTTCAAAATTCTCCAAACCAGGATTTAGCAATACATGAACTGTGAACTTCCAGATGTTCAAGCTGGTTTTAGAAGAGGCAGAGGAAAATTGCCAACATGTGATGGATCACTGAAAAAGCAAGAGAGTTCCAGAAAAACATCTATTTCTGCTTTATTGACTATGCCAAAGCCTTTGTCTATGTGAATCACAATAAACTGTGGAAAATTCTGAAAGAGTTGGGAATACCAGACCACCTGACCTGCCTCTTGAGAAATCTGAATGTAGGTCAGGAAGCAACAGTTAGAACTAGACATAGAACTACAGACTGGTTCCAAATAGGAAAAGGGAGTACATCAAGGCTGTATATTGTCACCCTGCTTATTTACCTTATATGCAGAGTATATCATGAGAAACACTGGGCTGGAAGAAGCACAAGCTGGAATCAAGATTGCTGGGAAATATATCAATAACCTCAGATATGCAGATGACACCACCCTTATGGCAGAAAGTGAAGAGGAACTCAAAAGCCTCTTGATGAAAGTGAAGGAGGAGAGCCAAAAAGTTGGCTTAAAGCTCAACATTCAGAAAACGAAAATCATGGAATCTGGTCCCATCACTTCATGGGAAACAGATGGGGAAACAGTGGAAACAATGTCAGACTTTATTTTTTGGTGTCCAAAATCACTGCAGATGGTGATTGCAGCCATGAAATTAAAAGACACTTACTCCTTGGAAGGAAAGTTACAACCAACCTGCTGCTGCTAAGTCGCTTCAGTCATGTATGACTCTGTGCGACTCCATAGATAGCAGCCCACCAGGCTCCCCCATCCCCGGGATTCTCCAGGCAAGAACACTTGAGTGGTTGCCATTTCCTTCTCCAGTGCATGAAAGTGAAAAGTGAAAGGGAAGTCACTCAGTCCTGTCCGACTTTAGCAACCCCATGGACTGCAGCCTACCAGGCTCTGCCATCCATGGGATTTTCCAGGCAAGAGTACTGGAGTGGGGTGCCATTGCCTTCTCCAATGACCAACCTAGATAGCGTATTAAGAAGCAGAGACATTACTGTGCCAACAAAGGTCTGTCTAGTCAAGGCTGTGGTTTTTCCAGTGGTCATGTATGGATGTGAGAGTTGGACTGTGAAGAAGGCTGAGCGCCAAAAATTGATGCTTTTGAACTGTGGTGTTGGAGAAAACTCTTTGAGTCCCTTGGACTACAAGGAGCTCCAAACAGTCCATCCTAAAGGAGATCAGTCCTGGGTGTTCACTGGAAGGACTGATGCTGAAGCTGAAACTCCAATACTTTGGCCACCTCATGCGAAGAGTTGACTCATTGGAAAAGACCCTGATGCTGGGAAGGATTGGGAGCAGGAGAAGAAGGGGACAACAGAGGATGAGATGGCTGGATGGCATCACTGACTCAATGGACATGAGTTTGAGTGAACTCCAGGAGTTGGTGGTGGACAGGGAGGCCTGGAGTGCTGTGATTCATGGTGTCGCAAAAGACAGACACTACTGAGCAACTGAACTGAACTGAATTGATAGCCTCTACCTAAAACAAACAAGTTTCACACAGTGTGTGTGTGAGACAAACACACCCATTTCTTGGCTCACCCAATTTGTATAGGGCAGGCTCAGCAGAAAGGAAATTAAAGTCTCTCAGTCGTGTCCTACTCTTTGCAACCCCGTGGACTGTAGCCTACCAGGCTTCTCCATCCATGGGATTCTCCAGGCAAGAATACTGGAGTGGGTTGCCATTTCCTTCTCCAGAGGATCTTCCCGATCCAGGGATCAAACCCAGGTCTCCTGCATTGGAGGCAGATGCTTAAAACCTCTGAGCCACCTTGGAAGCCCACCTAAAACAAAGACAACCAACAAAAG
The DNA here is from genome assembly GCA_935064755.1 of Tragelaphus eurycerus. Taxonomy (NCBI): domain Eukaryota; kingdom Metazoa; phylum Chordata; class Mammalia; order Artiodactyla; family Bovidae; genus Tragelaphus; species Tragelaphus eurycerus. The sequence continues at coordinate 100,510 of CAKXYN010000357.1, read as the reverse complement.
TGGCCTTGGACAAAGGTCAGTGATTAGACAACTCCAGCCACTTCTAAGGATCCCAGGAAGAAGATGTAAACCCTGTCCATTCCTCCCCACTCAGGGGACACAGAGACATTACTGCTGAGGCTCTTCAAGCTCACCACATTTACACACCAGCTGGTGGAGACCTCATCTCTCACCGAGAAGCCCTGATGACCTGGGGAGTATTCTCTGTGTCTCTCATCCAGGTAGTGTCTCAGGCCCCCTCCTCTCCACCCTGAGGCCTGTGGACAGGCGGAAACCTGTTCTCCTCACCCAAGATCCCCATGGGGGTGCACACAGGGGCCAGGTTGCTGGGAACTTGCTGGCTGTTCTGTTCTAATTAGGGGTGACCTGCACATGCTCCAGGTTGAACACTAGCCTGGTACTTGCTTCCCCAAGCATGATGATCACTCCTCAATTCTCACAGGACAGAGGTTTCTCACTTTGAAATCCTAACCCCAGAATCCTCGCCCTGGACTGGCATCGCCCTGCCTCTTCCCACCAGTGCTGCCAGGAGTATCTGTGCTGTGGTTGGTCACAGCACCATCTGGGAACCATGGGTAACCCATGAGTTGTCCTGTGCACCAGAGGAATTAAAAGAGGGCAAGAGGTCACAGAGTAAATGTGTTCACGTTTTAGAGAATCCTGAGCTGAGTTTAGACCTTCCACTATCTAAAACTATCACCACTTAGGGATGGTAATGAGAGGAAGGTTAAAGGGCTCCTGGTCCATCTGAACACAGCATGATATTGCTGCTGGCGTCAGTATTCTAGTCAAATCTGGGACCTGGGGGACATGGTTACCTGAACTCTACCCTCATTTACGATCCCAAATCTGACTTCCTGCTCCAGGAAGTTCTTAGCATCTTATTTATTATCTTTAGACAAAGTTAAGGATGCGTATATCTGACACCATGAGCACACAGCTCTAAAGACAAGCCTTTCTGACCCTGGACAAGCTCTCAGTCATTAAGATGAACAGGCTCGTAAGTCAGAGTGCCTGAAGCAGAACCTCAGGTTGTTCTTTATGCTCCATGTGACCAAAGGCATCATATGGAACTACTTGGACTGTGTCCTCTCTTCTAAAATGAGGGTAATACGAAACCTACAACTTCATTGAGTTAGCCCAAGGAATAAAAGTGATATTATACATAAAGTGTTCATAGCAGTTCCTGATACATAACATATTTTGAGTACTTAGTATTTACTGCTGCACTAATAATAGTACTGTTGTCGCCACCACAACAACTAGTGAGTATGAGCCCCTGTTACTGCTACTGGAACTTACTACAGAGGATGAGGTCCCTTGTTTTCAAGGTCCTCGACTCCCCTCTTCTCTACCATGACCGACCCACAACCAGCCTCCTGAAGAAGGGTCTGGGGCTCTACCAACTGACACCTTCCACAGCCGCAGGCCTGGCCATCTTGGATCCCCAGCAGGAACTGCTCCTAAGGCTGGACAACTTTGAAATCAACACCACCCCACCCTTCACAAGGCACTGCAGCATCTCAGTGGTCAGAGCCCTCTCTAAGGTGGCACTCTGCCCTACATACCTGTCACCATCCTGTGGCACAATGGTCAACACACCTTTGTCATCAATGAGCACTCCATCTCTCAGGACCACCCAGTCATCTGGGAGCTGACAGATTCTCTGCGTCTCCAGTTGTGTGGGGCAGACTTCACCTGCCCAGCTGCGCACTGCCTGCAGTGCCCTTCAGTACAGCACAGCCTTTAAGCAAGCACCATGCCGCCCACCTGTAAACCACCTGGCCCATCACCTCACCCCAACACGATGGACTGATGACAACTCAGACCTTCTCCACCTAAAACACTCCTTTTGCAGCAACTGCATCTTCCATCCCTCCTGCCCTCACATACTCACAGCCTGCCCGTGTCCCTAAGGCAGCACTAAGGGACCACAGAGAGCACGAGCCACCCAAGGGGGCCTGCAGCAGACCCCCAGCAGGCTCAGCCAGAACAGGGGGCTGACGGCACTGTGTCCCCAGGTGGACTGTCCTCTGGGGGATCTTGACTCAGGCCCTTCAGGGTCATGGGGGTCACTGACCTCATAATTTTCTGTCTCTGGTTTTCTCCTGCACATGCCCTCCTCCACCCTCTGCCATTGCCAGCTACCAGGACTCTCCCTTCAACCAGAAAACCACCTCCACAGCCAAGACAGAAACCAGCACAGATGGTGCACAGATTCTCCACAATTCATGGTAAAGCAGAAGCTCCTCCCCACAGGGGCTCTGGCCTGGATGATCTGGCCCACGGGGAGGGTACAGCCCAGGGAAGTGTGTGCTCTTGGAGCTCTGGCAGCACCAGCCCAGATGCAGGGTACCAGGTTCTGTTTCACAGAAATGGGAGAAGCAATGATCCCTTCTTAGGAAGGCATTTATCAGATGTGTCCCAGGCAAGTTACTTGCTGGGCAACAATTACTTGCTGAGTGACTATAAAATATCTTATGTTTTGGGTTCAAGTCTAAGTTTACCTCACCCAAACCATGAGGCCCATATTCCTTGAGGTTGTAGGATCTTGTCTTTCTCAAGGATCACTTTTAGCATTTATATCATTTACTGAGCATTAACAATGTTCTAATATGGTATAAAAGGTGTTTTCTTTTCAGTGTCATTCTTCTACAATACTATGTTTTAACTGGTTAAAAGAAAAACATTGGCTTGGCAAAAAGTTCATTCAAGGTTTGCCATAAGCCGTTATGGGAAACCTGAAAGAATTTTTTGGCCAACCCAACTGTATTCCCTGGAGCATTTGTCCTTTAAGCACCTGTCCATTCTTAAAGTAAATACAACTGCTGAAGTACATCCCTGATTCACAGACAAGTTTTATCTTCAGACCTTAAACCACTGTCCTTTCTCCCCACCATCTCATCCATCTCAGTGCTGATCTGCACACACTGAGAAGCAATGCACAGTATGGAAAAGCTTTTACCTCAAGAAACGTAAGTAGTCCCAAAACGAAATAGAATTTCCAGTAACACTTGACTATTGCTTTCATTAAAGAAGGCTCCGTGCATCTTTCTTGGCTCTCAAAACTTCTCGATCCCAGTACCTTCAATGAGAAACAGAGCACAGTGAAGAAGAGCCCTGCTCACGTAAAACGGGGGAGGGCGGAGCAGAAGGTGAGCCTGCACTACAGGGCACTCAGCGGCTGCCCCATAGATGCTGGCCAATGGGTCACAGGGTGCCTGAAGGATGAGCAGTGTAGACCGAAGCACCTGGAAAAGTACCAGACCAGGCCTTGAGGGAGAAGTCTTAGTCTCAGAAAACAAGTTCCTGCCAAGCTTTGCTGGACTCACAGATCATGAGCACCTCATGGGGACAGACTCCCTCCTCCAGGGCCCGACCTCCAGGAAAGAGCTTGGCCTTCAGGGCCTTGGCTGCAGGCTCCCTTGAATTGCACAGATGCATATGGAACACGGGCTCCCCCAGCCTCCAAAGTGGGCTAAGCCTGGGGTCAGCCTGAGGGGGTGAGCGTGCACTGTCAGGGAAGGAGGCTCAGAGGAACCCCAAGGAAGCAAAGCCCCCACAAACCTTTAGCCCCACATGGAAATTCTCACTCTTCCTACCCTTCTCCCTGCTGCCTGTGCTCACCCTTGCAGCTCTTCTCCAAGGCGCTGGGAGCGATCTTCTGGAAGCACTGAGTACAAGTCACCTTGTTTTAATTTCCGTTTGTAACCAATTTTAAACAAGGGGTTTAGCCACCTGTTAAAAATTAAAAGGACAGTGACAAATATCTAAATTACACAGCTCTAATTAGAATCCTACGGTGATGGGCTTTGTTAAAAAAAAAAAAACTATATTTTAAATATATGGAGATATGGCAGAATAATTAGATATGTGTTTACACACTCACACACAGACACACACACACTCCCTAACTCTGTATGCTAAGCGGCCCCAGAAGCAATAACACACTGGTAGCAAAGAGCATTCTAGCCCCCTGATCTTGGGGTTTTGTTTAACATACACAATTATAATTTTTTTCTTGTGGGAAGGACTTTCAAAGTCTACTCTCTTATCAGCTTTCAAATATTCAATACAATAGGATTAACTATAATCACTAGACTGGACATTACACCTTCATGAAAGTGAAAGTCGCTCAGTTGTGTCTGACTCTTTGCAACCCCATGGACTATACAGTTCATGGAATTCTCCAGGCCATAATACTAGAGTGGGTAGCCTTTTCCTTCTCCAGGGGATCTTCCCAACCCAGGGATCAAACCCAGGTCTCTCGCATTGCAGGTAGGAATTCCAAGAACTGTATATAGTGCATGGGATCGCAAAGAGTCAGACATGACAGAGAGACTTTCACTTTCATGAGGATGTAATGTGCAGTCTGGTGACTATAGTTAATCCTACGGTTTAACTTATTTTATGATGGAAGTTTGTGTCCTTTGGTCCACTTACCCAGGTCTTGACTTTTTAATATCTTTCTTCTCTAAAAGGAACCAACTGAGGAAATGGCTGATTCCAAGGCTGGGGCTGTGTGTGTCAGCACTGATATTTCTTTTTTTTTTTTTTTTATTGTAATAGAAGTGCCTGACATGAAGCTTTGAAGACATCCATGTCAAAGACATCCATATCTGGTGAACATGTGATAGCTCCACAATGAGATAAAGAGCCAGGCCATCCCACCCGTGAAGTTCCCACTTTCAGAAAGCTCTGTTTGACCTGATAACAGACCATCTCACTGACTGCTTGCTTCTCCCTTCCCGCACTTTAATTCCCCCTCTTATTTTTTAATTCCACAATAGTGAACCTCTAAAATCCTAGACACCAACCCTCAGCCTCAAAAGGTAGAACCCCAAGTCCAAGCTTGTTCATGAGCTCTCTTCACTCGGAACCTCACTGTGTCACCCCAGGGGTGCCTTGTACCCTCCAAAACATGTGAGTGATACACCTTGCCATTTCAAAGTACCCTGATGGTTGTTTCTGAGATGTGTCTCACAATCCTAAGAACCATAAGGGCCTGTCCAGTCACAACACTGACTGCAAAAGGAGAATTTCTGTGGGGGCTGCTCATAGCTAGTATGAGCCCTGGTGAGCAGAGATCTAGGTAATCCTGGCAAAAGCCTCACTGTCTACAGGCCAAGACCAACAGGCAGAGAAAGTCAAGATGGGTCTGGGACATCTTGTGCCATAAAACAAGGACTCATGAGGATGTGTAGAAGGACAGAGAAGCTTGAATGGCTCTTGCTAGACAAATCTGGGATACTTAGAGCATCAGCACAAACAAATGGCAATGAACCTTAACCCAGTAAATAATGAAAGAATCCATGAATCCGTAGTGCTACGTAAACAGGAGAGAAAGGAAAGTTCTTGCAAACAAATGCAAATAAATATAAAAGGAGTAATCAGTTACTTTTAAGCTGTGTACATAACTGAAAATGTACTATACTGAATAATTATTTTCATTTTTTTATTTTGTTTAACTTTACAATATTGTATTGGTTTTGCCATATATCAAAATGAATCCGCCACAGGCATACACATGCTCCCCACCCCGAACTCTTTTTCCTCCTCCCTCCCCATACCATCCCTCCGGGTCATCCCAGTGCACCAGCCCCAAGCATCTAGTATCCTGTATCGAACCTGGACTGGCAACTCGTTTAATATATGATATTATACATATTTCAATGCCATTCTCCCAAATCATCCCACCCTTTCCCTCTCCCACAGAGTCCAAAAGACACTTCACTCTGTATAATAGGCTCCAGTTTCAACCACCTCATTAGAACTGATTCAAATGTATTCTTTTTAATGGCTGAGTAATACTCCATTGTGTATATGTACCACAGCTTTCTTATTCATTCATCTGATGATGGACATTTAGGTTCTTTAAGTGCAAGATATTTTTTTCTACTTATATGAGGAAAAGCCCTTGGGAAATTGTTTTGTGATTCAATCCGTAAACTATGTATCCCAAGATATGTCTGTTCCATACAGATGCTTAGTCCCTTGTGCAAATTAAGTGCTGGTCCAAAAGACTGCTGAAATTTTATATGCTTACTGATATTTTACACTTTTTTATCCTGCGTGTCCTGTAAAGTTATAAGTCTGCACAATAAAAATGTTTAACAATTCAGGAAAGAAAGGAACAATCAAATGAGAAAATTATTAATGGAAATTAAAAACTGTGTGAAAGCTTGAAGCAGAAGATGATATTTACATAATCTCAATTTATCTCTCTGCAATTGTTTATTATAAAGGGGAAAAAAACTGTAACTTTACAGATGATCCCACCAAAAAAATCCCTATTCAGATTGATTATGCATTATTTAAATGATAATAGTTAGCATACAGAGAGAGTCCATTGGTAAACACCATTTTACTGATGTGCTAGGGTAAGTAAATTTCCAAGGCCAGATCATAATAACCCATGGATAGAGATCAAACCAGTCAGTCCTAAAGGAAATTAGGACTGAATCAACCTGAATATTCATTTGAAGCCCTGATGCTGAAGTTCCAATACTTTGGCCAACCTGATGCAAAGAGCTGACTGATTGGAAAAGACCCAGATGCTGGGAAAGATTGAAGGCAAAAGAAGAAGAGGGCAGCAGAAGATGAGATGGTTAGATAACATCACTGACTCAATGGACATGAAATTGAGCAAACTCCGGGAGAGTAAAGGACAAGGAAGCCTGGTGTGTTGGTCCATGGGGTTGCAGAGTCAGACATGGCTGAGTGACTGAATAACAGCAACAACAGAGATCACATTTCTTATGTCCTGTTATTCCTAGGACAACATGGGTACAGATGCTCAAGAACTATTTGCTGAATGTATGAATATCCATGACTCATTAAAAAAGCAATAAGACTGAACTTTAGATTTTGCTAATCTAGGTAACTTGGCACCCTTAAAGAACCCTGGTCCAGGAGTCAGAAGACTGGACTCTAGGCCCAGCAGTGGTGCTGAGCACCCAGGGCCTCAGCTGTCCTCTGCTCCACATCTCCACTCCAGTTCAGCAGCTCCATGACCTTCAACATCTCTAGGTCTCAGTTCCTTCCAAAACAGTGCACATCTAGGAGCTTTACCACTAAGCAGTTTTGACACATGTTGGGTGATTTATTCCACACTTGGGCCCTACAGAAAATGCTCAGGGAATCAGCACTGGGACTTACCCAGATGATGACACCCTACCCCCAAAGTGAAAGCGTTAGTCATGCACTTGTGACCTAGTCTTTGAGACCCCATGGTCTGTCCATAGAACTCTCCAGGCAAGAATACAGGAGTGGGTAGCCATTCCGTTCTCCAGGGGATCTTTCTGACCCAGGGACTGAACCAAGTTCTCCTGCATTACAAACAGATTTTTTACCATCTGAGCTACAAGGGAAGCCCACAAAAGATCCTCTTTAAAATTCTGCTTGAAGAGGAAAAGATACTCAACATCAAAATATCTTTGGATCCAGATTTCTTCCTAACTTTCAATGGGAAAGTTTAACATTTATTTATAGCATTAAATTATGTTCAAAATGTGGTATTTATTTTTTAATTAAACTTTTTATTTTGTAAAGGAGTATATCCAACAGACAATGTGATAGTTTCAGGAGGACAGCAAAGGGACTGAGCCGAACATACACATGTACCATTCTCCCCCAAACCCCTCTCCCATCCAGGCTGCCACATAACATTGAGCAGTTCCCTGTGCTATACAGTAGGTCCTTGTTGGTTATCCATCCTAAATACAGCAGTGTGTGCACGTCCCTATCAAACTCCCTAACTATCCCTTTCCCCCATTACTCTCCTTGGCAACCATAAGTTCGTTCTCTAAAGTCTGAGAGTCTGTTTCTGTCAAAATGTGGTATTTAATTGAAACATATGCAGTCTTTTACTTTTGTTTAATACAGTTTATTGCTAATTAGGATGTGATGCATATCTATGACCATATATTTTGGTGCATCTTTCCTTTATCCAAATTCCAAGAAATAGAATAATTAGTGAAGGGCTGAATTGTTTTCCATTAGGTTCAGACCAATTTGCCCTCTTAACAGCTGTTTGTAAGCTTATTTCATTGTCACCTCTGAGTACCTGAATTACAGTTTTACAGGGCCTAAAGTTAAAAATAATTCAAACAGTTTTAATTTGAATTTATTTGACTTATGCATCAGTCACTCAGTCCTGTTCGACTCTTTGCAACCCCATGGACTGTAGCCTGTCAGGCTCCTATGTCCATGGGATTTTCCAGGAAAGAATAAAAGAGTGGGATGCCATTTGATTTGTAAAGATGGAACACTTTTTATGTCTTTTGATCATTTGTCTGTCTTCAAATGTCTATTAATATATTTTCTCTATAGAGGATTTATATTTTTGAAATAACTTGTAATAGTGCATATAATACTTTTTCAGATTTTCATTTGTTCTTTAGAGGTTTTAAATTATATATCATTAAATAAAATTAAGCTTTTCTTTTTCATTTCTCTTGCTGCTTTTGCAATATGTCTTTTAAAAGTCCTCACATGATCTAAATCTTTGTGTTTTCTTTTAGCTTTTTTCTTACTTTATCTCTAACAATAAAGGCACTAAAAATTTTTTTTTTTTTTTTAGTTTTTGATACAGGTTCAGATCAGATCAGATCAGTCACTCAGTCGTGTCCGACTCTTTGCGACCCCATGAATCGCAGCACGCCAAGCCTCCCTGTCCATCACCAACTGCCGGAGCTCACTGAGACTCACATCCATCGAGTCAGTGATGCCATCCAGCCATCTCATCCTCTGTTGTCCCCTTCTCCTCTTGCCCTCAATCCCTCCCAGCATCAGAGTCTTCTCCAATGAGTCAAGTCTTCGCATGAGGTGGTCAAAGTACTGGAGTTTCAGCTTTAGCATCATTCCTTCCAAAGAAATCCCAGGGCTGATCTCCTTCAGAATGGACTGGTTGGATCTCCTTGCAGTCCAAGGGACTCTCAAGAGTCTTCTCCAAAACCACAGTTCAAAAGCATCAATTCTTCGGCGCTCAGCCTTCTTCACAGTCCAGCTCTCACATCCATACATGACCACAGGAAAAACCATAGCCTTGACTAGGCGAACCTTTGTTGGTAAAGTAATGTCTCTGCTTTTGAATATGCTATCTAGGTTGGTCATAACCTTCCTTCCAAGGACCAAGCATCTTTTAATTTCATGGCTGCAGTCACCGTCTGTAGTGATTTTGGAGCCCAGAAAAAGAAAGTCTGACACTGTTTCCACTGTTTCTCCATCTATTTCCCATGAAGTGATGGAACCAGATGTCATGATCTTCGTTTTCTGAATGTTGAGCTTTAAGCCAACTTTTTCACTCTCCACTTTCACTTTCATCAAGAGGCTTTTTAGTTCCTCTTCACTTTCTGCCATAAGGGTGGTGTCATCTGCCTATCTGAGGTTATTGATATTTCTCCCAGCAATCTTGATTCCAACTTGTATTTCTTCCAGTCCAGCGTTTCTCATGATGTACTCTGCATATAAGTTAAATAAACAGGGTGACAATATACAGCCTTGACGTACTCTTTTCCTATTTGGAACCAGTCCTTTGTTCCATGTCCAGTTCTAACTGTTGCTTCCTGATGTGCATACAAATTTCTCAAGAGGCAGATCAGGTGGTCTGGTATTCCCATCTCTTTCAGAATTTTCCACAGTTTATTGTGTTAGGCCCCATTTTTTCCTAAAACAGTCCATTTTCCCATTATGGTTTACTGAATTTTTCTTATTCCTCACTATTGGAAATAAGTAGCACAGTTAATGAAACCTGTCCAGCTGGGGACTGGATTGTACAGTCCCTTGAGACTCTGTCCTCATTGCAGCCTCTGGGGTGAGCTCTGCATTTCTGTCTACCCTCATCCCAGAGGCCAGCAGGTTGGGGTGAGTGCAGGACCTGTTCCCAGGGATGAGGGTGGGGCAGGGTCTTGGACCAGATGCACTTGGCACAAGTTAAATGCCTTTGGCATTTAACAGGAAGCTGTTAAATCCTTGCTCCCCTGACACTGGCCACGTCTCAGTCACTGAACTGTCCCATTGCAAAGGGAGTGCGCATGTGGAAACTGTCTGGTATCGAGACAGACTCTCTGGAGACACTTTTCAGAGAAGCTGATGACATAAGGGGGGATGTGAACTGGCCAAGTCCTGAGATGGTTTAGGGAGGTTGGTCCTACTTGTTGGGAGCCGGTTTGAATTAGTGCTCCGCCCGTGGCAAAGGTCATGAGGAAGGAGGCTTGACATACACAAAGGTGGGGTCGAGCCTCAGGAGCCCCTTGGAGGTTCTCGAGCATCTACCCCCAAAACCAGAGCCTGCCTGCTTTACTACTTGTGCTCTCACCTACACCTCTGACTTTACGGGGGCTGTCCCCCACTACCTCTCTCTGAAAAAAGAGTTAACTTAAAGCTTCAGTTAATAAAAATTCCTGGGTGTGACAGGAGTGTTTTAACCTACAAACTCCTCTGAAGGTTCTCTAGCCCACCTGACAGGCTTGTCTGGCCACATGTGCTTCTAAAAACAGGTTCTTTAGAGAAGTCAGAAAACTATTAGCATAAGTATAATGGGCTGATTAGAAATTGTATTGGTGAAGGGTTTTTTATTTGTTGAGCCAATGATTGCTGCTAAGTCTCCACTTCCCCTGCCCTTATACACATTAATGAATAGAAGAGATAAGTATTAACCTTTGATATTAATCACATTAGACTTTAGGCTAAGTAAATTCTTTCCCTGACTAAAACCCACTACACCCTCACCCTATAGGAATGTAAACTTATCTAGTGGAGTCTGTTTTAAGAATAATCGCCCTGGAGAAATAAGTGACTGACCACTATCACAAGGAGAAGGTCATACATAAATTGTCAACAGGCCCCCTGGCCGGAAGATGATGTAACACCCCTAAGACCTCTGTATACATTTGTAAGACCCCGCGTGACTTTTGTATAACATCTCAGTGTATAAAAGTAAACCAGGGAAAATAAAGGAGGGATCAGTTCCTGGAAAGACTGGTCTCCCCATGTCACTCTCTCTCTCAAATTCTGGCTGAGTCTCCATCTGGGGCGCGGGACTCACCATGCTTACTAATTATGCCTGGGCTTCTAAGATCGGACCGGGGAGGCCTCAGTGTCTCCTCTCCTTCGGGAGAACGGAAAGACGCCTGCGGCCTACGTAAGTGGTGCAAACTTTTTGTCTTGAAGTTTGATTGGTCCCCCGCGTAAACCAAGCTACTCAGCCTCTTTTCTCCACTGAATTTTCCTACTGAGCTATCCTCGTTCTAGTATTCTTTATATCTCTAATTATAACTATCGTGTCCTGACCCCCACCGACGCCGTCCTCGCTTCGAAGTCCCTGGATCAGCTGGGGCTGGTCCCCAGCACCTACTCAGCCTTCAGTAACTATCAACAGTGAATGGAAAGAAATACTTAATTTCAAACTATGATTCTTTGCACCATTTTCAGAATACCACTTGTTACTCTTCATTAACAGTCACTAATCCACATGCTGTAGGTGGAGGTTGGGTGAGCTTTCCAGGGCTCTTTCTCTGACCTTGACTTGTTCCCAGGGAGTGTTTAGTTTGATGAGTTTTGGTAATTTTATACAATAACCTCAGCCTCAAGCAAGAAATAGAACATCCCAAAGGTATAGTCAAATTTACTGGTATGTCCTTACAGCAAAAAAACACAAAAAACTGCCTAACAAATATAAGTTTATCTCCTGTAGTTTATTCTTGATTTTTTTGGTCTTTATAGGCCTGCATCTGATCAGCCTGAGAATAGAGTCCTCTCAGAGGTGTCAAATGGGTATTTGCTGTTCAAAGTCTTCCATATGTGTTGATTCCTACCCTCTGTTGACCTGAAACAAATAGACTCTCAGATATTTCTCCAGCAAAGATGGGCTTATTCAGCATCAGCAGAGAATGGCAGTGTGAGGTCTGCATTTGTGCAGAACCAAGTGTAAGTCCCCAAAGTGCCAGGGCTGGAGAGCATTTTTATAGACAGGAAGAGGAGGCTGGGAGGGCTCCTACAGGGTCTGTGGCTTTTCAGTGGCTGAGTCCTTTCCAGGAAAGGAGAGCAGTCCTTCTTCTTCCTTTTGGGGATGCTGTTGTATCTTCATCTATCAAAGTTATCAGAGGCTTTCTACTGTGGACCACATGGGATTACTCGAGCACTCTGTGGTGGTGATGACTGCTCTTTCTTTGGAAGGACTTTGTCCTGTTCAGAGCATCGCTGATCCACTGAGCATCCCAGGGAGGTGTTCTCTCCAGGTCTTCTCCTCACTTTCCTGAGGCCATACCGAGAGGTTATGTGGCTGGTTCATGGTCATGTAACCAGGAAGTGGCAAAGTCTAGACTCTAACACAGGAACACTTTCAAATGAGGAACATCAGTTGCCATTTTTGTTTTGCATTAAATTTTTTAAAACTGTGGAAAATGCACACAACATAAAATTTACCATCCTGACGATTTTTAGGCACACGGTTCATTTTAACTACCTTCACATTATCGTGCAACCAGTTTTCAGCACTCTTTTCATCCTGCACTGGTGTGCCATCAAACACTAACTCCCCACTTCCCTTGTTCCCAGCCCCTGGCTACCACAAGGCCACCTTGTTTCTCTTTGAATTTGACTCCTCTGAAAATGTCATGTAAATCAAATCATAAAATATTTGTCCTTTGTGATACACATTTTACAATCCCACCATCACTGTGCAGGGTTCTAGTTTCTTCACACCCTTGCCAACACTATTGTTTCTTCCTTTTTTTCCCATGTGTGAGTTGGTCTCTCATTGTGGTGCATAACTAACACAACATGGCTGAGCAACTATATGCCAATAAACATTAATTCTAAAAAACCATGAGCTATAATCTTAATTAAAAAAAAAAATGTGCATGTGAAGATACACAAAGGTTTCTAGGGGAAAAACTAAGAAATAACCAAAATATCAAAAGGTAGACCTGGCTAATAAAAACAAATCCTTATTCCTTTCTTCTTGCACATGCTGTCATGTCCAACTCTTTGCAACCCTATGGACTGTAGCCCACCAGGCTCCTCTGTCCATGGGATTCTCTAGGCAACAATAATAGTGTGAGTTGTCATTTCTTACACTGGAGAATCACCCGAGAGTCTTACACCCAAGAATCAAACCTGCTTCTCTTGTGTCTCCTGCACTGCCAGGTGGATTCTTTACCTCTGTGCCACCTATCTGGGAGGCCCTTCTTCTTCTATAGTTTTAAGTTTTTTATAGAAATAGAATATATATATATTCTTTTCTAAAAGTCACAATTACCAACAGTCAAAATGTATTCTTTCTCTTAGGCTCTAAGGGCTATCTGTGCTGTGAAAATACTAAAACCCCAGTACAGTCATTTGCATAAAGTCAGTAAGCTAGTTATTGGCATCATTTACAAGTTGAGAAAGCAGATGAAATGTGAGAATAAAAGCAAATACCCAATGAGAAGATGAAAATTCAGTTTTTCTCTATAAGGTAGGCCTTGTCCTCTGGACAGTATTTCCTGCCTGGGCTCATTTCAACTTTCCCAGGACAGCGAGTAGGAGACACGAGGAACTCACAAGGGTACCTCAGACTTTACAAACAAGATGGCAGTTGTGGTCACCAATCAGCTTCACAAAGTCTGGACCTCTTTTAAAAGTTAGCAAAAAGGAACAATGCCAATGGGAGGAGAGGCTTAAGAAGCCTCTGAAGCCTCTGAAGCGTCTGAAGCGGCCACAGGCACCGCTGATGGAGAAGCCAGCCTGAAGTTCCTTCCCTGCCTGAAGTTAGGAGAGGTATCTCTACTTTGGTATCATTTATAGTTCTTGCTGTTTAGTCACTCAGTCATGTCCAACTCTTTTGCAACATCATGGGCTGTAGCTTGCCAGGCTCCTCTCTCCATGGGATTTCCCAGGCAAGAATATTGGAGTGGGTTGCCATTTCCTCATCTAGGGGATCTTCCCAACGCAGGGATTAAACCCACATTTCCTGGTCTTCTATGGCTTTACTACTAGCCAACTGGGAAGCCCACACCCATATTTTTTCTTCTTGACTCTCTTTCCTTAAGGGCTACCAAATGGCCAAGAGATATAATTACACACACTGAACACACCACCATCATAACAAGAATAGAAGCTCCAGCTTCCTGGGGATCCCCAATGCCCTTCCATAAAAAAAAAAAAAGTAAATGTCAGAATTTGTGGAAAAGATGAATGGATTAGTGTCCAGGAACAAAAGATATAAAATTACTTCAAGTATTATTAAACCCAAAGGTTCCACCCCACCTAGCTAGCGGTCCCAGCTACCAGAAGGAAAACTTTATTTAAGAGCTTCATCTCTCTGAGCCACTTTTCATCTGTGTTACCTCCCAGCTCAGGGACCCTTCAGTGATTTCAGTACCAGAGGACTCCTTGGTAGGACCACCTGCATCAAGACCCTGCACTGCTTCTGGAAAGGCTAGAGATGCAGATAAGACCCCTCAGGCTTCAGGGACCCTATCCCCAGGGTGACTCTCAAAGTTGGAAGCAAAAAGCATTCACTGTCAGGAAAGGGGCTGGTTAAATACATCCTCCAATCCTCTCAATGTATCCCTGATAAAAGCAAAATGGGTTCAAGAATCATGTCCTCGTTCATTAAATAAAAAACCATAGTGTTCTTACACACATGGAATGTGTCACAACTAGATACCAGGATATACAATGAGAGATGCACACAGAGAGAAAGAGAGAAGGAGGGAGACATGGTCACAGATACAGGGACAGAGGGAACCTGGTGCAGTTGGAACTCAGCTGTCACATAAGGAATGTGGGGAAAGGTGGGACATTATTGGAAGATGGCAACTGGAGCAGGGCACTAATTAAAGGAAGCTGTTCATGGCTGCTTGCTTAGAGGGGAAAGGGTGCAAATTAGTTTAGAACTATGAACCCGGAGCTGTCCTGGGGAAGCCGGCTAAAGATAGCCTGTGGGGTCCCGTCCTTCTCCCACTGGCGGTGACCCCCATGGGCAGCCTGGGTTCTCAGACTTCCTGCCTCCTGCTCCCGTTGCCCTTCCTGCTCCCTGGACTAAGGAGACTGACAGGGCAGCCAGTTGCAAGGCAGAGAGAACCTGTGCCCCACCACCAGGACCCTCTTGGGTCCTGGGCTACCCGTTCCAGCCGCCTAACCCAGAGGGCCCAGACAGGGAACCCCGCGGCCGGCTTAGGGAGACCCCACCGCTACAAGCAGCCATCAGAAAGCAATCCCTCGCCCTGACCCTCGACCCTCCAGCCCCTGCAAGGCTCAGCAGCGTCAGGCACTGGCCCTGAGGCGGCAGGGGTGTTTCAGCCCAGGCGGGCACTCACCAGTAGAAGAGCCGCGAGCAGATGTTCGCGTCCTGCAGCGGGTTGAGCTTCTCCTCCGGGGACACCAGCCACATCTTGCCAGCCTGTGGTGTCGGGGCAGCCAGGGACCACACGCAGGTGAGAGGCGGGGCCACAGGCACCGCTGATGGAGGCGGTGGGGGAACTGCACCGTGTGGGGCCCAGGACCCCAGGCACCCTCTTTCCCACCCTGACTGCAAACTCTACCAGAGGGTGCGCTCTGAGCCCAGATCCCCACCCAGAAGGTGGAGAAGAGGGGGCAGGCTGCTGCAGAAACGTTCCTCAGCTGTGGTGAAGACCCAGAGAAAGCTGGCAGGAGGAGATAGCAGCCTGCCCTCTGGGCACACTGCCCTCATCAGGACCAAACAAGGGCGCTGTGGAAAGGTCTCCAACTGGAATGGAGCAGAACCGTGGGGGACCTCCCTGGGACAGACCCCACCCTACCGCGAGATACCCTGAGCAGGTGACCTATACTGGTTGGTGGAGGTTAGCACAGATGACAGGCACAAAGATGCCAGGCTACTGAGATGACAGCCCCAGGCTCCCTAGTGTCTGTTCTACTGCCAGGCTGGCCCTGAGGAATCCTGTTTTCATAAGAGAAAGGAAAAGGAAAGGCTACAGCATATCCTACTCCTGGCATGAAGGACAGTTACTCAGCAGTGAATGGAGGCACAGAGAAAATACATGAGCAAGAAGTCAACTTTTACTTTGTTTGTCCCTCAAATAAATTTTAAATGAGCTAATAAGTGGGTATCAGTGCAAGAGAGAAATAAAGAAAAAACTTCAAACTTTTTTCCCATATATGAAGCCCATATAATATATATGAAGAAAAATGCATTCAAAAGTATTATTTCTGGAATGAATAAACAAAGTGTGATATTAACATACAATGGAGTATCATTCAGTCTTAAAAAGGAGGGAAATTGTGACACTTGTAACATGGATGACCCTTGAAGACTCTGATGTTGTGACTTGTAATTACAGTACCTTTTTAGTCTTCATGCTGTTGCTGGCACAGAACTCCTAAAACCCTTAGGTGCTCTAAGGTAAGAGTGAAAAAGTGTCTTTTGATAATTGTAACAAGCCCCTTTCAACTACACCTGAGTTTCAGTGAATGCATCTGTTTGCCAGAAAAACCAAACACCTGGTTAAAGGGTTGGCACTTTCAGCCCCACCCCCTACATCCAGGGAGGAGAGGGACTGAAAACAGTTCAACCACCAATGGCCAATGCTTTAATCAACCTTGCATAAGTTGATTATGTGCTTCTATGAAGCCTCAATAAAAAAAAAAACAGTAGAACGGGGATCACAGAGCTTCCAGGCTGATGAACATTTGCAGATGCTGGGAGGGTGACTGTCCTGGAGAGGGCCTGGAAGACCTGCTCCTCCCCCTACCTTGCTTTCTGCATCTCTTCCATCTGGCTGTTCCTGAGCTGAATCCTTTTATAATAAATTAGTGATCTAGTTATTTCGGAGAAGGCAATGGGAACCCACTCCAGTTCTCTTGCTTGGAAAATCCCATGGATGGAGGAGCCTGATAGGCTGCAGTCCATGAGGTCAGGAAGAGTCATACAGGAATGAGCAACTTCACTTTCACTTTTCACTTTCATGCATTGGAGAAGGCAATGGCAACCCACTCCAGTGTTCTTGCCTGGAGAATCCCAGATACGGCAGAGCCTGGTGGACTGCCGTCTATGGGGTCACACAGAGTCGGACACACCTAAAGCGACTTAGCAGCAGCAGCAGTGATCTAGTTGAGTAAACTGTTTTCCTAAGCGGTAAGCCTCTCTAGAAAATTACCAAACCCAAGGAGGGGGTTATGGGAACCCTGATTCATGATAAGTCCATAACAAGAACAGGTAACCACCTGGACTCATGACTGGCTCTGAAGTTGAGAAGGGGCAGTCTTGCGGGACTGAGTCCTTAACCTATGACAAGGTCTAACACTAACTCCAGGCAGCAGATAGTGTCAGAATTGACTTAAATTGCAGAACACAGTTGTGTCTGGAGAGTTGGAGAATTAGTTAGTATTGATTAGTACAGGCATCACACATGGTGTCCAGAAGTACTGAATTACCAAAGGACAAATATTGTGATTCCAGTTATTTGAGGTGCCTAGACTAGACAAATTCATAGAGACACAAAGTAGAATGGTGTTTGCTGGGGAGGTTGGGGAGGGTGGGGAGTTGTTTACTGGACAGAGTTTCAGGTGGAAGATGAAAAAGCTCTGGAGTTGGATGGCAGTGATGGTTGCACAGCAATGTGAATATAATCAATGCCTACAATAGTTAATTTAAAAATGGTTAAAATATGCAAGATCCTCTATGACCCACCTCCTAGAGTAATGTAAATAAAAACAAAAATAAGCAAGTGGGACCTGATTAAACTTAAAAGCTTTTGTACAGCAAAGGAAACTATAAACAGGTGAAAAGACAATCCTCAGAGTGGGAGAAAATAGTAGCAAATAAAACAACTGACAAAGGATTAATTTCCAAAATATGCAAGCAGCTCATACAACTCAATACCAGAAAAACAAACAACCCAATCAAAAAGTGGGAAAAAGACTTAAACAGACATTTCTCCAAAGAAGACATACAGATGGCTAACAAACACATGAAAAGATGCTCAACATCATTCCTTATTAGAGAGATGCAAATCAAAACAACAATGAGATATTACCTCACACCAGTCGGAATGGCCCTCATCAAAAAGTCTACAAACAATAAATGCTGGAAAGGGGTTGGAGAAAACGGAAAAACACTCTTGCACTGTTGGTAGGAATGTGAACTGATACAGCCACTAAGGAAGATGGTATGGAGATTCCTCAAAAAACTAGGAATAAAGCCACCATATGACCAAACAACTCCACTCCTAGGCATATGCCCTGAAGAATCCAAAATTGAAAGAAATACATGTATCCCATTGTTCAGTGAAGCACTATTTACAATAGCTAGAACATGGAAGCAACCTAGATGTCCATCAACAAATGAATGGATAAAGAAGTTGTGATATATATACAGAATGAAATATTACTTAGCCATGAAAAGGAACACATTTGAGTCAGTTCTATTGATATGGATGAACCTAGAACCTATTATACAGAGTGAAGTGAATCAGAAAGAGAAAGATAAATACTATATTCTAACACACATATATGGAATCTACAAAAATGGTACTGAAGAATTTACAGGGCAACAATGGGGAAACAGACAAAGAATAGACTTATGGACATGGGGAGAGGGTGAAATGTATGAAAGAGTAACATGGAAACTTACATTACCATATGTAAAATAGATAGCCAACAGGAATTTGCTCTGTGTCTCAGGAAACTCAAACAGGAGCTCTGTATCAACCTGGAGGGGTGGGATGGGGAGGGAGATGGGAGGGGGCTTCAAAAGGGAGGGGACATATGTATACCTATAGCTGATTCATGCTGAGGTTTGACAGAAAACAGCAAAATTATGTAAAGCAATTGTCCTTCAGTAAAAAATAAATTAATTTAAAATAATGGTTAAAATAGTTCACTTGTGTTATGTATATTTTACCATGTAAGGGAGGAGAAAATTCCTTTTTTTTTTTTTTTTACTCTTCTAGGCTCTCTGGCTGGGGCCTGGGAAATTCAATTGATGTAAGACAGATGAACAACAGTTTATTAACCTGTATGGCATGCATGTGTATGCAAAAAGTCTTTCTTCATACAGACAGTTGTTGCTGTACTCAGATGTGTTTGTAAAAGTCCTTCATTTTTAAGAAGATTCATGGGAAGGACTTTTGACAAGTACAGACTTCTGGTAAGTTTCAAATCAAGAGCTAAACTTAGTAAGAAATTACAGAGTCCTAATGGAAAACCTGATGCCTTCATAAAACCATTAACAAAAAGGACTAGTTGCTGAGTAAACTGGAATATATGCTTATACATTTTATTGTTTTTTTCTAAAATATTACTGGTTTAAGTTAGTGTTTTCCCAACATAAGAATATCCTTTCCCTCAAGCTAATTATGACTTACAACAATTTGGAAAATTACACCTTTGTAAGTAGAATACTTGATCCCTCTAAAAACTGGAAACTCTTAGGTTCCCAGAAGCTGTGTCAGCTAAATAAGGAAAGCCACCTCCTAACAGGGACGACTGTTCCACCTCTAGTTAAGTGACGCATGTTCTCTGAACTCAGTTTCTCATCTGTAAAATGGGTATTAAAAAGTAATATGTGGGATTTCTCTGGTAGTCCAGTGGTTAAGAATCTGCCTTGCAATGGAGGGAAGTTGGTTTCAGTCCCTTGTCAGGGAGCTCAGAGCCCACTTACAAGTAAAGAATCTAAGCCTCAGTGCCACAACCATTGAGTCTGACTGCTACATATAAGAGAGTCAATGCACCCCAACGAAAGATCTCACATGACACAATGTAGGTCTCGAGTGCCACAGCAAAGCCCCAACAAAGCCAAAATTAAAAAACAAAAAGCAATATCTGTTTCATGGAGTTATTGTTTATGTGAAAGTGCTTGTTGTAATTTCTGATACAGAAGCGATGTAAAATAAGTGGAGGTTATTATAGCAAGATGTTTTATCAGAATATTAATTGTCCTTGCTATGGTATGAATGTTTGTGATAAAAGAATGAAAATAGAATTCTTGAGATTATAGCTTAAAGGCCACTAGTACTGGCATAAAGAGCACAGTTTGCAAGAAAACTTAACCAACTGAATTTTCCTCCAGAGAGGAGAGATTGAAACCCATGTCAGAGGAGAACAAAGGTCTGGGGACAAGAGGCAGAAAGTTGGTGATGCCTGTCCGCAGTGGTCACCATCCTTAACCTCCCAGGCAAGGACAAAGTAGGGAGGATATAGGACAAATGATGCCTTAAGGCCTCCTGCTAGAAGTCAGGTGAGTTGGCCACTTTGTAGAGGAGACTCCCATACCATCATCTTGTGTTACAAGTAAAATAGAAAAACCTGATTTCCCAGTTGGGGTCTGGAAAATTCAGAAAGGGGGAGGCAGCATGTTTACAGAGTCTGTGAGCCAGGATGAGAGGATGCCATAGAGGGAGATGAAGTGTGTGCCATCCAGCTGGGGAGCAGATGAGAACCCAGTTACATCCTTCCTTAAAAATCTCACAGTAGAGTTGATTTTATAAACAGAATATATTTTAAGAAAACATTTGCCCAGAAAAGTGGAAACCAGACTGCTAAAGTTTAAGAAACAACACTAGGAAGATAAATAATAACTCTGTCTAAATCTAGATCATCTGCTTTATAATCAGGTTAGATTTATAGTCCCTATTCTTCATCCTCCACATTACAAGTGGTGCGGAAAAGGAAATATCTCATCCTGGGAGATGTGGCAGTATCAGGGACCAGCATTCAAGTGAGGGTCTTTGGCTTCCTGCAGGAGAAAGTTGAAGAGGGAGCTGAAGTAGTGAGAAAATGGACATATTCAGGGAGACACACACTTCATAGTCAGAATGTGGACCTTCTCAGAAGGCAAGAGAATGCAGGGTATGGGGTTGTTAGTTGTCATAAGCTGGATAATTTCATACGATAATGAGTGGAACAAATATTCTTGCTATTCCAGGAAAGGGACAGGCGTTTTCAAGAACTGAACCACTGCACACTTTTGAAATGGAGCAGAACCCTATGGTCCTTGCCCCCCATGTCCTCTGCCTGCCTTTTGTATGCGGAAAATCTTTAGCCAAAGAATAAATTTAATCCCAGAAGTAAGAACATGCAGAAGCAAAGGAAAACAGTCAAAGGAGACCAATAATAATAATGTAGTTATTAAACATTGTCAAGGACCTCTTAATTCCTTCTCAAGGGCTATAAATAATATTCTGAGCCATATCCTGTGAGCTGTCTTACAGGTACTGAAAACCCCACCAGGTAAAGAACTACATAATGACCAGACTGTAGCCATGACATAAGCTGCCACAGTCCTGATAACTGACCTCGAGAAATGGGAACAAACCAACCCTGGAACTGAAGAGTAACTATAATTAAAACAATCAAGATGACACTGGTCAGACCACCAATGACCAATTTCAAGATGACTGTCAGCGCTGACTCTGCTGTTTCTACACATATCCCTCTCCCTCTGTCTATAAAAGCTCTTGTCCATTCATTGTCAAGGGAGGAGGCAGTCAGCCTTTGGAGAGGTACCCATTCTCCCCCCACCCACCACACACTGGCATCCAAAATAAAGTAAATGTTCCTTTCCACCAACCTGGCCTCTTTATTGGCTTTTGAGTGGTGAGCAGCCAGACTCCCTTTTGGGCCTTCTGTGGTAAGCCTTGAAACTATCACAGCACCTGTCATAGCGGCAGGGGAGTGAATTTTAGTATTATAATGAAGGTGTAATGAGTTAGAGGTCACAGGCCAGACCATACCCAACACCATCTTGATTTTAACTGGTCCAAGCCAGTTTTTGTGGGAACCTGTTTTTCTCAATATCTGTGCCCCCTTCTTTTCTGTCTCACAAACATAGAAACAATTTCCATAGTGACGAGGCCATCTTAGCCTGTCATCTTGGAGTCCAGACCTGGTTCTCTGTGTACCCTGATGCCTAGGTCCTTCCCTTTCCCATTTAAGCAATACCAGGTTGTCTTCCTCAAATGAAGGGCACTACAGACTCCCACTTATTTCAGGAGCAACATCAAGCCCCAGCCAAGAGGGAGTTAGTTACCTTATGAGTAAAAAACTAAAACTGATTATATCAATACCTTCCCTTTTGTACTTTTAGGCATAGAGGAGAAATTGGTCTCTTTCTCTTCATCAAAATGATCTCCACAGGTAACAAAGGAAACAGTCATTAAAGGTGAGGAGGGGCCCTTAATATTCAGGGAGGCTGGGCTGTGATGGAACAGTCACTGACAAAGCCCATCAACAATTCCCTGGCAGTAAAAGTAGAATCTGGATAATGAAATAAAGTGTTACCTTTTTTCTCTCCCTTTGTGTTGAGTCTCATTTCACTTGCTCACAGGGCGCTTTGTGCAGAAGCCTCGCATCTGGTCCTTCAGACGAGACTCCCTGGTGTGAAATGGCTGTGCCGACACCTCAGCTCTGAGGACCGTGTGCAAACTCTCTGCACCCGGCACTGTGATTCAAGGTGGCGGCCAGGGGGCCGTGTGCAGAGATGCTGAGCCCAGCACTGTGATTCAAGATGGAGGTCAGGGGCCCGTGTGCAGATATGCTGACCCCAGTACTGCGATCTGGAGCCATGGGCAGCATAGCTGAGCCTGTCCTGTGAGAACCCACCCATCCCCCAGTTGACAGGAATCACACACAGCAGTCCCAGCGGTGCTTTTAGGAGAGTGTGTCCTCTAGAGGACATTCTGTGGGCACAAGCCACACGTAGTAGAGGGGCTTCCCAGATGGCTCAGTGGTAAAAACCTGGCTTTCAGTGCAGGAGACTCGCATTGATCCCTGGGTCAGGCAGATCCCCTGGAGCTGAAAATGGCAACCTGCTCCAGTATTCTTGCCTGGAAAATCCCATTGACAGAGGACCCTGGCTGGCCGCAGTCCATGGGGTCACAGAGTCAGATGTGACTGAGTGAGTGAGCACACACACACCTGGCAGAAGGAACACCCGTCCCACCCCCTCACCTTTGAAGTCTGACTGGGGAGAGTTAGTAACAAAATAGGGAGAAATCAAACCAGCTTCGGTTTGCCTGGTAGTTCAGATGGTAAAGAATCCGCCTGCAATGCAGGAGACATGGATTAGATCCCTGGGTTGGGAAGATTCCCTGGAGAAGGGAATGCCTCCAGTAATCTTGCCTGGAAAATTCCATGGAAATCTGATGGGCATAGCTCATGGAGTTACAAAGAGTCAGACACATCTGAGCGACTTACACTTTTTCACGCTTTCCAGCAATGAGAGCAGCTGCCATTTGGGAAGAAATGAGATCTTTTGCCTCCAACAGTGGTTGTCAGTGGGCTGAAGGGTGGAATCACCTGTGGGGTTTTAAAAAGTATTGACTCCTTCCTCCCCTCCCCCGAGATTCTGATTTAACTGAGATGAGGCTTCAGCCCTGGGATTTACAGAGGTCCCCTGGTGATTCGAATTTGTAGCCAGCTTTACAAACCACTGCTGCTGCTGCTGCTGCTGCTGCCAAGTCGCTGGCCTTTGCCATATTGAGTATACAAACAACTGTACTTGGATGCAGAAACAGAGTAAACACTTAGAGTGATTCTGCAGGAACAGGAGTGTGCGTTTCTGTGTATAAAGTGTAGATGAGGTGGGTGAGGTGGGGGCCTGTGACCCCTTTGGCCCTGTGTGATGCCTTCTTGACCCCTCTTTCCAGGGCCTTGGGATACTGCTCACTTGGACAGGTGGATTCTGCTGCCCCCTGCTGGTTATTTTCAGTGTGGCACAGTTTTCCCTGGAGGTTTCACATAATCCCTGCCTTGCTGCTGCTGCTGCTGCTGCTGCTGCTAAATCATATCAGTCGTGTTTGACTCTGTGCGACCCCATAGATGGCAGCCTACCAGGCATCGCCATCTCTGGGATTCTCCAAGCAAGAGTACTGGAGTGGATTGCCATTGCCTTCTCCCATACCCGCCTTAGGTCAGCACAAACCTATGAGCACCTTGTCTACACGCTGCACACAGAAACACACACTCCTGCTCCCGAAGAATCACTCTGTTTACTCTGTTTCCTCATCCAGGTACAGTTTTTTTATATCCTCGGACTGAACATGGAACAACAGACTGGTTCCAAATAGGAAAAGGAGTACGTCAAGGCTGTATATTGTCACCCTGCTTATTTAACTTATATGCAGAGTATATCATGAGAAACGCTGGGCTGGAAGAATCACAAGCTGGAATCAAGATTTCTGGGAGAAATATCAATAACCTCAGATATGCAGATACACCACCCTTATGGTAGAAAGTGAAGAGGAACTAAAAAGCCTCTTGATGAAAGTGAAAGTGGAGAATGAAAAAGTTGGCTTAAAGCTCAACATTCAGAAAACGAACATCATGGCATCTGGTCCCAATAGAAACAGTGTCAGACTTTATTTTTCTGGGCTTCAAAATCACTGCAGATGGTGACTGCAGCCATGAGATTAAAAGACGCTTAGTCCTTGGAAGGAAAGTTATGATCAACCTAGATAGTATATTCAAAAGCAGAGACATTACTTTGCCAACAAAGGTCCGTCTAGTCAAGGCTATGGTTTTTCCTATGGTCATGTATGGATGTCAGAGTTGGACTGTGAAGAAGGCTGAGCCCTGAAGAGTTGATGCTTCTGAACTGTGGTGTTGGAGAAGACTTTTGAGAGTCCTTTGGACTGCAAGAAGATCCAATCAGTCCATTCTGAAGGAGACTGCCCTGGGATTTCTTTGGAAGGAATGATGCTAAAGCTGAAACTTCAGTAGTTTGGCCACCTCATGCGAAGAGTTGACTCATTGGAAAAGACTCTGATGCTGGGAGGGATTGGCGGCAGGAGAAGAAGGGGACAACAGAGGATGAGATGGCTGGATGGCATCATTGACTTGATGGACATGAGTCTGAGTGAACTCTGGGAGTTGGTGATGGACAGGGAGGCCTGGTGTGCTGCAATTCATGGGGTCGCAAAGAGTTGGACATGACTGAGCAACTGAACCAAACTGAACTGATGTGCTTAGTTCAGCACAACCCTATGGGAGGGAAACCCTGGGAACTGTAACAGGATGAACAGTTCGGCAGTACCTCCAGGAGCTGCTCCTGCACAGGGAAGCTCAGGGAGGTGCAGGCCACTGGCCAACACAGGTCTGGCACATGCCTGTGACTGGACCATTCCTGTGCCTGGGGTCTGGGGTGTGTGTGTGCTCGGTCGTGATGACTCTCTGGGGCCCCGTGGACAGAGGATGGGATTTCCCAGGCAGGAATACTTGGAGTGGGTTGCCATTTCCTCCTTCAGGGGCTTTTCCCCTACCTAAGTCATGGAAAAAGCAAGAGAGTTCCAGAAAAACATCTATTTCTGCTTTATTGACTATGCCAAAGCCTTTGACTGTGTAGATCACAATAAACTATGGAAAATTCTGAAAGAGATGGGAATACCAGACCACCTGATCTGCCTCTTAAGAAATCTGTATGCGGGTCAGGAAGCAACAGTTAGAACTGGTCATGGAACAACAGACTGGTTCCAAATAGGAAAAGGAGTATGTCAAGGCTGCATATTGTCACCATGTTTATTTAACTTATATGCAGAGTACATCATGAGAAATGCTGGACTGGAATAAACACAAGTTGGAATCAAGATTGCTGGGAGAAATATCAATAACCTCAGATATGCAGATGACACCACTCTTATGGCAGAAAGTGAAGAGGAACTAAAAAGCCTCTTGATGAAAGTGAAAGTGGAGAGTGAAAAGGTTGGCTTAAAGCTCAACATTCAGAAAACAAAGATCATGGCATCTGGTCCCATCACTACATGGGAAATAGATGGAGAAACAGTGGAAACAGTGTCAGACTTTATTTTTCTGGGCTCCAAAATCACTGAAGATGGTGACTGCAGCCATGAAATTAAAAGACGCTTACTCCTTGGAAGGAAAGTTATGACCAACCTAGATAGCATATTCAAAAGCAGAGACATTACTTTACCAACAAAGGTTCGCCTAGTCAAGGCTATGGTTTTTCCTGTGGTCATGTATGGATGTGAGAGCTGGACTGTGAAGAAGGCTGAGCGCCGAAGAATTGATGCTTTTGAACTGTGGTGTTGGAGAAGACTCTTGAGAGTCCCTTGGACTGCAAGAAGATCCAACCAGTCCATTCTCAAGGAGATCAATCCTGGAATTTCTTTGGAAGGAATGATGCTAAAGCTGAAACTCTAGTATTTTGGCCACCTCATGTGAAGTGTTGACTCATTGGAGAAGACTCCAATGAGGGATTGAGGGCAGGAGGAGAAGGGGACGACAGAGGATGAGATGGCTGGATGGCATCACTGACTTGATGGGTGTGAGTCTGAGTGACCTCCGAGAGCTGGTGATGGACAGGGAGGCCTGGCGTGCTGTGGTTCATGGGGTCGCAAAGAGTCGGACACGACTGAGCGACTGATCTGATCTGAAGTCTATTAGATCTCCTGCATTGGCAGGCAGATGCTTTACCACTAGCGCCCCCTGGAGGTTTGAGGAAATGGGTCTTATCCTACAGTGACAGGCGCTTCCCCCGGCTCAGTGGTAAAGAATCTGCCTGCCAATGCAGAAGATACAGGGGACGTGAGTTGCATCCCTGGGTCCGGAAGACTCCCTGGAGGAGGAAATGGCAACCCACTCCAGTATTCTTGCCTGGAAAATCCCATGGACAGAGAAGCCTGGCGGGCTACAGTCTCAAGGTCGCAGAGTCGCGCATGACTCAGCACAGGCAGTGACAAGTGCCTATGATATCGAGCATCCGGAAGTGCAGAGATGTAAGCTAATGAGCGTTCCAATAAACAGCAGCCGCCCCTTATTCTGCTCTGTGTAGCAGGATGTATTTTTACTTTATCACGTTTAATTTTAACGCAAGCTCAGAAGGTATTAGGATCCCCATCTTACAGACAAGTAAAAAAAACCCACAGAGCTTAAAGACTTTTAAGTTACTCTTAAGGACTCTTAATGATCAACGTCATTCAACTCCTAACTGACAGATTCCGCCTCTGTCCCTGCTCCTCCCATGTCCTGGCAGGACCAGGAGGTCTCCCTGCCCAAAGACCTGCTCAGCAGCTTCAGCCTGACCCTCCAGGTGGGTCTGTGTGGTCCCTCCAGATTCCCGCAGCCCCTTTGCTCCTATTGCCCCTGACTCAGGTCCTTCCTTCTGCAGAGCAGCCCCCGAGAGCCCCACAGTTGGCAAGAGGACACCCTTGCCCCGTTCTGGCAGCTTCTCCCTGCAGCCAGCTCCCAGGGGTGGGGTCAGGCCAGGTTGTGAGGATAATCAGGAGAGAAGCAGGAAGGATGTGAGCCCATGGTCAGCACCTTCCTCTGACCTGGGACCTCCCTCTCTTCTCCTGATGCTTCCCACCACTAGGGTCGGCTCCTCTCCATGCCCTCTACCCCATTACAAGTGCTCTTGTAGCTCTGCTATAGATCAGAGTCACCGGGGGAGGGGTCAGAATAATATTCTGATTCAGGGGGTCACACAAGTGGGCCCTGGGAATTTGAATTTTTATCAAACAGCCTAGTGGGTTGGGATGCAGGGGGTTTCTGAACACACTTTGAGAAGCATTTAACAGACCTGTCACTAACATCTTTAAGCCCGGAGTAGAGAATGAAGCCCGTCCTATATGTTTAAATATTTAAAAGTTATAAATCAAGCTAACACACTGTCAAATACACCTTTGTAACCACCTGGCAGGCTGGGATTCCTGGACCCTGGAATCCCAGGCCTGGGATTCCTAGACTCCAAACTCTAGTTTGGAGCTAGAAGGTAGGACAGCAGAGACCAGGGCCGACCCAGCCCCCAGCTCTCCCCCTGTTCTTCCCACCTCTGGTTCTGACCCTCTCTGTGCCCTGAGGAATCTGCTGCTCAAGCAAGAGCATGCTCAGCCTTCAAGTCCAAGCTCAGGCCGCCCTCTTCCCACCCATAAACAGCTGAATCTTGACCTCCTGTTGGGCTGGGACATGGGCCCCAGGAGGGAGGCGGGCACAGGTGCTGGGAGCAGGGATTCTAGGGTCCAGGTGCTCAGAGCACAACCTGGAGGGGGCAGGGCTCCAGGTGGCCATGCCTCCTGGTCCTCTCTGCCTGCACCTGGGGGATGGTGTAACCCAGGAGGACAGAGCAGGGCCTCTAAACCAGCCCTTCTCTAACTGTACTGTGAGCAGGACTCCCCTAAGATCCGGAGATTCTGAGTCAGTGGGTCTGAGGTAGAAACAAGATTCCATGTTCCTAACAGCCTCCCAGGCCAGGCCAAGAATGCTGGTCCATGCTTAGAACAGCAGAGCTCTAGGGCAGGTTGGGCAGACTTTCCCTGAGGAAGTCAAAACATTTCCAGGCTTTGTGGGCCATATGGTCTCTGCTCAGAAAAACATCTACTTCTGCCTTTTTGACCACACTAATGCCTTTGACTGTGGATCACAACAAACTGTGGATAGTTCTTAAAGAGATGCGAGTACAAGACCACCTTACCTGTCCCCTGAGAAACCTGCATGCAGGTTAAGAAGCAACAGATAGAACCAGACATGGAACCACTACCTGAGTCAAAATTGGGAAAGAAGAACGAAAAGGCTGTACATTGTCATCCCACTTATTTAACTTATTTGAAAAAGAAAGTATGTATATGTATAACTGAATCACTCCTGAATAGTAGAAATTAACACATTTTAAATCAGCTATGCTTAAATAAAATAAATTTTTAAAGAAGCAAGAAAAAAAATGCAAAGGGTGTCAATAGGTTTATTATTAGTAATGTTTACTCTGGTCACTTGCTTAGCCTGGTGTTTGCCAGATTTTTCCACTTTAAAAATACAACTCTTGCCTAAAGAATTAATCCAGGAAGATACTTTGAGTCTATGAAAATGCCATGCCTCCCCCAACCCCCGAACATTCACTGTATATTCAGTCAATGATGAATTTTGTCTGAATTATTTATGATGATGGCTGCCATATGATAATTTTCTATCAGCCTGTCTACATTTGTGAGTTGGTATTCTATTGCAAAAAAGAACTTACCCTTCCTCCTATCTATTTTATGTCTTATCAGAATCAGTATAAACTCATGGATTTTTAAAATTTTATAGTTGTAAAATGTAGGGTTTAAAAATCATCAATCCTCTGTTTATCATTACTAACTTACAATATTTATAATGTAATATAAACTCCATCTCAGAGACTCATTTTTTGTCTAAGTAGTCTGCAAAATTTAATTTTAAAGATATTTTTTACATAATATCTTCCATAATTAAATATGATTAGCTTTTGAAGTAAACATTGTTTTGGAATACTCAAAGCTTCCACCAATTGGAATGGATAATTGTGAGCATGTTTGCTGAGTAAAGAGTGAATTTAGTCAGAACCATCCAAAGAAAACTTCCTATAAAACATGTTCAGTGTATCTAAGTCTTAATTTTTGTTCTTCTTAAAAATTCACACAATCCCAATTTTAACTCCTAAGGCAAGTCATTTGGGCCTGGAGTATAGATGGAGGTCTCATTTGTTAGGACCCAACCTGAGCCATGACAGGCTCAGCAAGATACACTAGGCCTAGAGTTTCAGATTCTTATAGACCTGAGTCATGATCCCGGGAATTATACCTCCGAGCCAATCAAGAGAGTCCCCCGGGAATTATACTTCTGAGCCAATCAGGACAGTCCCCATTCGCGCCAAACTTGAGCCAATCTGGATGGGGATGGGGGATTCAAAATTCACGCGCGCACACAGTTTAGCCAATCATCACCCGCCAGCTACACCGTGGCAGAGACAAAGAACCACTGGTATAAAAACAGCCATGATTCAGAGCTCGGGGCTCTTGTCAAGACTCCACTGCGTTGGATGAGACTTGAGCCCTAGCTCTAGCTAGCAATAAAAACTCCTTTATGCTTTGGCATTGCTGTGGATGTCTTATTCTCTCAATTTTGGGGACTCGGACCTTGGGCATAACATCATTGAACTTGGGCGTATATTCCTTCTAGTAATGTTATTTTTTAGTTCTAAGTTCAAAAAACTATGTATTTCTCCCAGCTTTTCAGCACACATTGCTGTTTACATTGCTGTTTTAGTTTTTGGAAAAAATTGTTTTTTTTCTTACTACATTAGGTTTAAAAAACAAAAGCTCAGTTAATCCACATTCTTTCTGTTTTTAAAGGAAAATTAACAGGTTGCACATAAAACCTTGTACTTAAAAAACTGAAGGCTTTAAAGTGTCTGTTGTGTTTCCTGGGAACTTCTTCAACATTAGGACCATGCTGCTGATTCAAGAAAAGCATCAGTATAAATATAAGCATGTATTGTTTTAAGACTTGGGAAAAAAAAAAAAAGCTTTCCAAACTTGAACAGAAATTTAATTATTTGTAACTTTTTAATGCTATTAAAATACTGATAATGTATAATATTAGGGCCTTTTGAAAGCCTGTGTGGTCTAATTTTAAACATAATATGATGGGAACAATTAATAAAGAAGGCAGTGCTGGAGAGGGTAGTACTGATGGGGCGCTAATCACAAACCCAGCATAGTTCAAAAGCAGTGTTTCACACCTGTCTGGGGTTAAGAATCAGTTTTAATTAATTTTACATTTTAAGCCCATTGCAACCTAACCAATGATCCACTGAGCACGGCTAGGGCTCAGCTCAATCATGTGCATCTTCCTTCTGCAAGTGCAACAGTCACACTGGTCTCTGGGCTGTTCAGGATCCCACCCCTCCTGAGAGTAGATGTCCCAGCAATAACAGATGGCTGCACATGTCTAGTTTTCTTGAATTTCCTGTACTTATTTCTAACATAGTTACAAACAGGCCATAGACTGGCACTAGCCCACAGTCCATGCTGTGAGTATCACGGTCACAGTTACCTTTGCAACAATTCTCTGAGAACTGTA
Source organism: Tragelaphus eurycerus (assembly GCA_935064755.1). Taxonomy (NCBI): domain Eukaryota; kingdom Metazoa; phylum Chordata; class Mammalia; order Artiodactyla; family Bovidae; genus Tragelaphus; species Tragelaphus eurycerus. The sequence continues at coordinate 69,715 of CAKXYN010000357.1, read as the reverse complement.
CTAACCTCACTTCCACTATTAAAGAAACTGAGATACAGGGGGCTTCCTAATCTTAAGAGCCCACAATTAGCAGGTAGAAAAATCGTAACCAATCCCAGTGCCCAGAGGAACCAGTAATTGTTCATGAAAGCCTGACTCCAGAGCATGTGCTCCTCGTGTGCATGTTTCATTTTTATATGTGAAGGAGGAACAGTTTGGTTTAGGCCATTAAATGAGGACCTCCTCAAATACATCTTCTGTAGTCTACAAACCTCCTTCATCCATATCCATCTTGCTCTCCTCTCCTGGTAATTAGGAATCACCAAGGTCAATGATTCCACCTTGTGCCTTTGAATGCTCTTGGTCCATCCATCATCCCAAGCAAAGAACTGTTCAAGTGCAGAAACCATATTCATTTTCCAGATGAAGCTGAGATTCAGAGGTTGAGACACTTACCCAAGCATGTAACTATGGCTATGTGGCTATGGGGTGACCAGAGCCCATTTTGTCAAGAATGGTGCCAGTTTATTTTCCTGGCACCTTGGCTGGTTATTGCTTTCCTTTCACTCTCAAGTGTCCCACTCTGGACAGTACATTCTTTGGGCACTCACACTGCTAGTGAGTAGTAGAGAAAGAACTGGCATGCAGATCTGTGACTGACTCCAAAACCAGGGCTTTCTGTTATCCCAGGCTACCTGTTAAAACTTCAAAATTATCAAGCTGTGAATGAAGGTTTGTTCTCAGTTACCATTCATTCATTCATGCATTCAGCAAACATTTATGAAACACCTGCAGTTGTAACACATACTGTGCTGGGAGATTGAATTAAAAAGTGAATAGAGTACAATTTAAAGTCTTTTTCTGCCAGGAGCCTGCAAGAGGACCTCCGCCCATGGCAAAGGTCATGAGGAAGGAGGTGCGACATACGCAAAGGTGGAGTTAAGCCTCAGGAGTCCCCCTGGAAATCCTCGGCATCTACCCCCATAACCAGAGCCTGCCTACTTTACTACTTTGTGCTCTCACCTACACCTCTGACTTTATGGGGGGCTGTCCCCCACTACCTCTCTGAAAAAAGAGTTAACTTACAGCTCCAGTTAATAAAAATTCCTGGGCATGACAGGAGTGTTTTAACCTACCAACTCTGAAGGTTCTCTAGCCCACCTGACAGGCTTGTCCAGCCACATGTGCTTCTAAAAACAGGTTCTTTAGAGAAGTTAGAAAACTAATAGTAGGCTGATTAGAAATTGTATTGATGAAGGGTTTTTCATTTGTTGAGCCAATATTTGCTGCCAAGTCTCCACATCGCCTACCCTTACACACATTAATGAATATATAGAAGAAATAGGTATTAACCTTTGATATTAATCACGTTATACCTTAGGCTAAGTAAGTTCTTTCTTTAATTAAAACCCACCCTCACTCTATAGGAATGTAAATTTATCTGGTGGAGTCTGTTTTAAGAATAATCACCCCTGGAGAAATAAATGTCCTGGATTGACTGCTGTCACAAGGAGAGGGTCATAAATTGTCAGCAGGCCCCCTGGCCAGAAGATGATGTAACACCCCTAAGACCTCTGTATACATTTGTAAGAAGCACCTGACTTTGATAAAAGTCAGGGCTGCTGACCCCACATGACTTTTGTATAACATCTCAGTGTATAAAAGTAGACCATGGAAAATAAAGAATTGGGATCAGTTCCTCGAAAGACTGGTGTCCCAATGTCGCTCTCTCTCTCAAATTCTGGTTGAGTCTCCATCTGGAGCATGGAACCCACCATGCTTACTAATTATGCCTGGGCTTCTAAGATCCTACTGGAGAGGCCTCAGTGTCTCCTCTCCTTTGGGAGAACGGAAGGACGCCTGTGGCCTACGTAAGTGGTGCAAACTTCTTGTATTGAAGTTTATTGGTCCCCCGCGTAAACCAAGCTACTCAGCCTCTTTTCTCCACTGAATATCCTACTGAGCTATCCTCATTCTATTATTCTTTATATCTTTAATTAATATTTATTTAAGCAATTGTGTCCTGACCCCCGCTGACGCCGTCCTAAGCTTCGAAATCCCTGGATCAACTGGGGCTGGTCCCCAGCATTTTTCTCACTTAATTTTATAAGAAAACAGAATACTTATGAATACTCATAGTTAGAGCAGGTTACATAACTTATATGACCCAGTGCAAAACAGAAAGAACATAGGCCCTTGTTTAAAAATGAAGTATCTCAAGATGGTGACAACATGACACTAACCAAATATGGTTCATTTTAACAAATGAGAGGCAGTCAGGGTATTATAGAAATTCAGGTTACCTAGGATAAGGATTAATCTTAAGGTGACTTCCTAGCAGAGGTGACAACTGGGCTGACCCTAGAGATGAGGCTGTCTCCTCTACATGGACCTTCTACTTTTTTTAGGCCAAAGGCCACTGAGAAGAATCACTAAATCATCATTTTGACTTCCTTGTCAGTCACCAAGAGTTTCCCCCACAGCACAGCCTAATCACCCATGTTTGGAACTGTGACACATGCTGTTGTGTAGCATGGAGATGGGCTGCCCAGACCTCCCTTCAAGGACTCATTCTCCAGTTGCTGGAAATGCTTTCAGCCACCAGGTCTTCTGGGGGTAGCTTCTATGCAATGTCCCATCCAGGTGGAGGTCACATCCTGGCCACTGGACATGTCAGGATAACCCTGAAGGGCTATCTTCACTCCAGCTCTCCATGGGGTCAGCTCAGGTCTTCTGGCTAGTGGTGCAGCTTGATCTTTCCCTCTGCTCTATCCTATTTCTTCCCTCCTGATTCCACAGTGATGACCCCAAGTGCACCTCTGATACACATCTCAACACTAATCTCCATCCCAGTTTGCATCCCAAAGAATCAACCTGCAACACACGTCAGAAAACATTTCATTACTTGGGGAGGGCTTTTATTTGAAAATTACTGGTTACACACATACTTATAACATTTTAAACCCAAATAAAATACAAAACGGGTGTAACAAGGACTTTTTGTGTGAATGTGGTTACCTTTGATCTAAAATGCACAATCTAATGTTGTCTGACCAAAATAATGTTATGTTTTTAATAACAAAAGAAGACTATTAGGTTGAACCACATGAAAGTGCCACTGTATGGCTTATAAAAGGCTGAACGTTAGCAGTTCCACATGCGTCAATCTAACAGAAAAAACAATTAGCATTTGAAATTTAGAGAACATTATACTTATGAATAACTCATGGGTAAAAGATATAGTTAATGAATTAAATTAGGAATTAGAAAATATATAATACTATGGCTATTGATTGGTGGTGAGTACCAAAACTTGCAGGTTGCAGCTAAAGTGGATCTTAGGCGGGTGGAGTTGGCTTTATATACTTATATTACAAAAATAATCATATTATTAATGTTTCCAATTTAAGAATTTATAGAAAAAAAATCAAAGGAAAAGTTGAAGGAAGGAAAATGATATAATGAACTAGGGAAAAAAGAAAGAGCAGCAATCAAACAAAAAGTTTATTCTTTGAAAATAAGAAAAATTCATGCAAGATTATTCATAAAAAAAAGAAGGCTCAAAGAAAATTAGAAAGCCAAAAGAACACAGAGATGCTGCAAAGATTAAACATATAAGATATTGTGAATAAATTTACACAAATCAAGCTCAAAAACTCACAGGAAACAGAGCCACGCCAAGAAAAAGAAAACTTATCAAAATGACTCTGCAGAAATAACACAGTGAATAGGAAGCACATAATTAACAAAAGTTACTCAGACAATGACGGCTGCACAACACTGTGAATGTGATTAACGCCACTGAATTATGTGACTGAAAATGGTTATATGGCAAATTTTATGTTATATATGCTATGCTAAGTCACTTCAGTCGTGTCCGACTCTGTGCTACCCCATAGACGGCAGCCCACCAGGCTTCCCTGTCCCTGGGATTCTCCAGGCAAGAACACTGGAGTGGGTTGCCATTCCTTCTCCAATGCATAAAAGTGAAAAGAGAAAGTGAAGTCACTCAGTCATGCCCGACTCTTAGCGACTCCATGGACTGCAGCCTACCAGGCTCCTCCATACATGGGATTTTCCAGGCAAGAGTACTGGAGTGGGGTGCCATTGCCTTCTGTATATGTATATGTTATATATACTTTACCACAATTTTTAATGTAAAAAAATAAAATCCACTATCTAGAAGACAGTCTAGCACATGTCTGTCCCTCATTAGCAAACCCCCTAGAAGGGCTCCTATTTTGAGAAAGCATATTTTCTCTTCCTTTTCTCTTAGAACATATAATATTGTCCTTCTGTATTTTAACCATATATCTATTTTTTTAAGGGAACACCTCTCTCTTCTATGATGTCACTTAAACTATAGTATATTGTATGTTTTTCCTATCAGTTTTCTCTGTAGTATTTTAACCAGAGGTCTTTTGGTGGAAAAATGGATGCTAGTTATGTTAAAGGAAGTGGTGACACAAAACAGCAACCTCATACAGTCTTCAAGTAAACAGAATCCCTGATATAATCAGAAAGTACTATGTAATTCTGGTAAACAGTAAAAAATCATCTGTGACAACTTTGTCTCAAATCTTAGAAAATGAGTTTGGCTCTGGAGTCTCTCAAGACACAAAATCTGGGAGACGGCTTTTATTGGTGGCCTGTGTCTTTCATTTGCATAAGAAAGAAAACAGTATAACATATAAATAAATAGAATAAATCCTTTTTCAAGAGCTTGAAATCTTGAGTGAAGTTGAAGAACTAATGTCTTGTAATATGTAAATGTTTGTTGTTGGTATAAAAAAAAGTAGAATATAGTTTACGAAGTGCAAACCCTGTTGGAAAGAAAGCCTTTGGAATAGACATGAACTCAAGGTAGAATCACAGTGCTGACTCAAAAATTGTTAAGGCTGAGGGCTGTCCACTGGACACATTCATAACCACAAGGTCACTGTGAGTGATATCTGGCTATCTCCTTTTGAAGTACACCTGAGGGAGAAAAGACAAAAACAACATGTTTAAAAGTTTTGGTTTTTTTTTCTGAAAAATCTTGCAGTTTATTTTTGTTATTTTTTTTTCCTCCTCCTAAGGCAACAAATTTCTAGGTTTCCTTCTTCATGCAAAGCAATCATATCACTTTGGGAGGCATACTTTAAAAAAACAGGGCTGTATTTATTCTATGGAGGAGGTAGCCCCACTAAAATCCTCAGTGAGGCTGGACTTAATGCCAAACAACCTGTAGATTTACTAGATTTCTGATCATTCTGATTCACAGATATGCTTTATCACTACAGTAAATTGATAAGAAAAATCATTTTATTTCCTGGAATAAATTAAAAACAGGGTAACAAAGAGGATAGGAAAACTAGCATCTGAACAGGGTTTGTCATTTTCACACATATAAGGAACACAACAGATTTGGAAGTTAATATCAGGTTGTAATCTTTCTATTTTAAAAACTCTGACAAGCACTGAAATGCTGGCATATATGTATGAAATATCCTGGTGTTTAATTTGTGTGGCAAAACAGTTACAGAGCCTATAGAAATGTGATCTGTGGATAGTGGATCCTAAGAATGAAAGGGAATCAAAAGTTTCAGCAAGGAATCAACCAAGTGACTTCTCTAAAATGGAGATGATACCCAATAATAGGACAGTTCACTGCCAGGCCTTGGAGCTCTTAAATTCTACCAATTCCTAACTGAACTGGAAAAGATACAGGTTTTTTCAGGGTAATCAGAACACAGAGGAAGTGAAGTGCTGTCAAAGTCCACAATCACCAGTTTTCAGTAGCTGTATTGTGTCTCAGTTCCTTAACAGATGCACATAACAAAATAATGTCAGGGCTTGTGAAGCCTTATCCCTGAATGTGTTTGGGCAAAAAATGTAACTCTTTTTCCTCAAAGAAGAATGTGAAAAGTTTCGTTTGAGTCTTTAAAACAGAAAATGTATCGTCTATTAGAAGCTGACTCGTGTCACAAACTGGGTCACTTAGACATATGATTCAGATCTCTTATATAAAACCTGACTGCAAGTGCATTTGTGGGTGCTGTAAGCAAAGTTATCATGAGAGAGAATGAACTTCACACATGAAACAGAAAAGCACTAGGACGCTGACCTTCATGCTTAGTGCACTTTCTTATTCTCTTGCTGCTAACATAACCTGCTACCCCCAACACAGTTCTGCATATGACATGCTATATATATTTAAATGTCACTTAAGGAGAAAAATAAACCCTCCAAGAATGCTTGAGCCCCACTGGCTGAAATCTGAAGCTATTTCCATTGTAATGGAAGCATTTAAAAATAAAGCTTTTGGTGAGGGTTGGGAGGGGGTCAATTGCATACCATCATCCTCCTCCATTTTATTAAGCTAGCCATATTTTGTGATTATATCCTTATGTACTCTTTTGGTGAAAATAAAAGGAAAAAATTAATTTCATTTTCTACTGCTTGATATTCTTTCTAAAATCATCTGGTTCCTTTCTCCATAACCCTTCTCAATATAATTTTTATAAAGAAAATATTATTTTTAGCAACTTTTAATTGAAAAGGACTTTGCTTCATGGTCTGAAATATCCGAACTGAATACTGCAAAGGAACTTCAGTGGTTGGGGTCCCTGATTTAGAGTCTCTAAAGTTATCTAAAAGAACTATGAGTATATTTGTTTTATTATTGGGAGACAAGGTTTCTGTCTACAGTCTTTTTTTATATATATATATATTATTTTTTTATTTTTATTTTTTTAATTTTGCTTAACTTTACAATATTGTATTGCTTTTACTATACATCAAGATGGATCCGCCGCCAGTATACACGTGTTCCCCATCCTGAACCCTCCTCCCTCTCCCCCTCCCCACACCATCCCTACAGTCTTTTTAAAAAAATGATCCCACTTTTACACCATAAAACACTATATTCTCAAAGCACTTAAGCATCTGCTCTCTCATCTGATCCCCATAATAACTGTGAAGAATCTGGCAGGGTGGTAATCCCTGCTCTACACACAGGTGAGGACCTGAGGCTCAGAGACCTTGGAGAACACAAGGCCATGTGGATGCTAAGTGCCTCCTCCACCTATTAAAAGTGGTCTAGCCTCCTAGAGCTAGCACATTAGGATTTTATAACTGCTGGGTTGCATTAGATGATTTCATGAATAGACAACATGACAGCTCTGTTACACACTGGAAACAAGGAAACTTCAAAAAAATCTCAACCAGGTCTGCTTCATCACAGAACACTATGAATGGAAGGCATCTATCCTTTGTTATTGGCTAAACTGTCCCGTCCAATTTTACATGTTGAAGTCCTAAACCTGCCAGTACCTCAGAATGTGACTTTATTTGGAGACAGGGTCTTTAAAAAGGCAATATAATTAAAGTGAAGTCATACAGGTGGGTCCTAATCTAACAGACTGGGGTTCTTTTAAGAGATCAGGACACGGACGCACACAGAGGGTAGACCATCTGAGGACACAGAGAGAATACGGCGTCTCCAAGCCAAGGAGTGCATCCTCAGAGAAAACCAACCCTGCCGACACCTTGACCTGAGACTTCCAGCCTCCAGGGCTGTGAGGTAATAAGTTTCTGTTAAGTTGCCTACTCTGTGGTACTTTGTATGGCAGCCCTAGCAAACTAATACACTGTTCAGCTTTATGTATCTAAAAGGTACTTTCTCTGCAACTTCATGGATCATCTAAAGGGGTCAATCAGACAGTGATCAGCTCACCTGAACGGTGTATATTTAAAAATGTGACTTGGAAGCATCTTTTCTCAGATGTTGGGTTTTCTTTTCAGATGAATGAATTCTGCTCTATTAGACAGAAAACCTTGTTGACTTAGGCTAATGTTCCCAGTGTTACAGTTCTCAACAACGCATTGATATCTGATGCTTGCACATTCAAAAAACTGATAATCTGACAGCTCGCCTAAGAGGATGCAGGGTATGCAGAAACAATGCCAAAAAGATATTCAACTGGGATAAGAATCAAGGAATGTATTTCTTTCTGTAGAGGTAATCTGACCCAGTGGCAGGACTAGAATCCAAGAGTGATGTTCTGTTACCCTGTGAACTTGAGGAGCAGTGTTCTCAGACTCGATGCAGAACACAGTACCTAGGGCAGCACACAGGCTCCCCCAGCAAATGCCCCTCTGTGTTCCCTGGACAAGCTCCAAGACCTTAGGTGAGACCTGGACCCACTCTCCTCATCCATTACATGGATAAAAATGGACCATCATGAGATTAAGTGAAATCATACATATGAGAACTGTATACAATAAATTATAAAGAACTACACAAATGTAATGTCATTAATATTGTTAGAGTAGATGCAGGATTATTAGACAAGGAATCACAAGATTTCTAATTCTATGGCCTATGTCTGCTCCTATATGTAAGTTACACTTGATTTAAAACATTCACTGAAAGAAAACATTTCTGAGGCTGCTGCAAATTAGCTTAACATCAGTTATATACATAGGGCCACCTTCCTTCTTAGAGGCCTTAGTTTCCTCACCTATAAGATGAGGGTGTTGAATCCTATTATCTCATATTATCTAGACTGATCTAAAATTCTGTGATCTATTTCTCATTACTCAATGTCTTGATAACATAGTTTCTTTTTAATTTATTTATTTTAATTAGAGGCTAATTACTTTACAATATTGTAGTGGTTTTTGCCATACATTGACATGAATCAGCCACAGGTATACATGTGTTCCCCATCCTGAACTCCCCTCCCCACCTCCCTCCCCATCCCATCCCTCAGGGTCATCCCAGTGCCGCAGTCCTGAGCGTCCTATCTCATGCATCGGACCTGGACTGGTGATCTGTTTCACATATGATAATATACATGTTTCAATGCTATTCTCTCAAATCAAATGAAGACTTTGACACATAGGTGGGTACATCTCTTTTTGATGTGAAATTCTTAAGGTCAAAAGAGCAAAAGGGTTTTGGGATTCCTGGGTGTCTAGGTCTTAGGAGGGAAGGTCCCAGTGGGAGACATTCTAGTAGATGAAAGCACTCTGTGAATTTCAGTCATAAAAAATACAGTTCTTTGTTCAATCATAAAAAAATACAGAGTTCTTTGTTCAACTTCTCAACATTTGTATACAATATGAGTACTTATGAAAAGTTCAGAACACAGACTTGCTTGTCCCTAAACCTAGGTATGAACTCCAACTCCACCAACTCTTCAGCCTGCTCTGTGACCCAGACAATTTCCTATCCTGTGAGGATTGGAAGGTCCTGCCCTGAATTTCCTCTATTTGTAAGGAAGATTGAGATGAGATTGTAATGAAGGGAACTTAGACAACATTTTAGATAAATCTTTCGTATAGAAGTACTTAAGATACTGCGACATGTTTTCTTTAAGACATATTTCAAATATTACACTAGTAATCTTATTCTACACGCAAGTGAAAAATCTGGGAAATGTAGAAAAGTATTAAGAATGGAAAATACACCCATAATTTAATACCCAGAAATAAATTTTTGATGGTTAAGCCTCATTGCAGGCAGCTGGAAGCCTCATCCCACCATGATCCACGAACGTCAAGGGGCAAGAACACCAAACCTTTCTTCATTCCCTCTATCTTCTCATCAATCCACTTCCACCTTGTTCCAGAAAGAATTACATGCAGCTGTATGACAATGGCTAAGTTTCTTAAACCAGTTCAGTTACCATCTCACCTTTGTTAGGAAGATGTCATGTGACCTGAATGTTACCCATTGAGAACCTTTCTCACACAATGTACAGTGCTTAGTGCTTCACGCATATCATCTCTGAGAAAGAGCTTTGCAAACCTTCAATACCATTCTGACTGTAGAGTTAAGGAATCATGAATTCTTGATTTGTCCTGATGACAATTTTACCTTCTAGAAGGTAGAGGAAGCATAGGAGGCAACTGGACCCAATTCTAAACAAGGAATTAGAGATAACGTGATAATATCAGGTAGACATTTTCCTTACAGATTAGAAAAGAGAAGAGACACACACCTGTCCCTGGTAGATCTTCCAAGAGCCAAAATATTCTAAATTGTTTTCCCTTAAACTCTCAAATTTCCTGGATATTCATTGATAGAACTTTTAGTACAAATGTGCTAAGCACCAATCAGAATGAATGTGAAGGGTCTGCACAATGAGTTTACTGTGCTCTCTGAGAATCTAAACCCAGAGTCCAAAGTGTGGGAAGTGCAGTCTGACATCTCTCTCTCAGGTGAATTCGTGCACACACAGAAGAGCACACACATCCACCCCCAAATCCACTGCAGAATCTCAGCAGTCCTGCCTTCAACCTGCAATGTGTTGTTAAGACTCAGTCATGAGACTTCCTCTGTGGAGACTTATAAGGGCACAGAGTGCTTGTTATCAGACCCCCAGTGGATATTGTGAAGATTATATCCTAGAAATGAACTTTAATTACAACTCCCCACAGTGGGCTCACCTATTTTGCCCTTTCAGTGAGGGCAGCGACCTCGGCCTCACCCAGTTGTTGCGCCATCTTGTAAAATAGGCTGTTTTTATTCTGCAGCAAATAATGTGGCTCTCCACTTTCTATATATCTTCCTGAATCCAAAACCTGTTAACAGCAGAAAGAAACCATTAGCATATAATATCTCCCAGTACCATATTACAGTCCAGATAATATTTCAAAACAGTGCAGGACAGGGAGAAAAGAGAGAATCTGTTTGGGTGTTAGGACTGGCTGGTGTTTAAATGGTCTGATTACTCTGCTTTACTGGGCAAAGGCCTAACCTGATCTTTAAATATTACAATTTTTAATGAAAGGAGGAAAAGGACAGTTTTACTAGGATTACTGGTACTCTGTAGCATCTTATGTTCTGCCCAGGGTATTTGGGGTTGTTATCATTAGTGCTTTTAGCTATCAGGCTCTGAGCCTTGGGTCAACTTATACAGATACACATAGTTGAGAAAATTGATTCAAGAAAATCAAATTGTATTTATCTAAAAAGTAGGTTGACATCATACAAACCAGAGGGCAGTACCCTGACAACAAATTAAATGTCAAGTTGATTGGATAAATCTGAGCAATATTTGGGGAAAAGAGGAATGGAATCCCTTATCTGAGAGGCTAAGATGCTTCTAGAAGTTGGCTATGGTTGTGGTTTATTCTTCTGAGAGTGGAAGATTGACAAAAAGAGCTCGTACAGAGCAGATTTTACAGAATTGCTCTGCACAGAAGAAATCTCTGGAAATCCAGGTTTGTCTTTGGAAAGGCTAAAGAAGCAAGTAAGAAACTGAGCTCTGAATTCCAGTGATCTCAGCCTGCAGAGCCCATGGGGCAGCCCAGTCTGAACTGCCTAGGATCTGAATCTGTTTTCACAAATTATTAATATCTTTCTTATTTTGTTTCTCTTTCTCTCTTAAACCACCTACCTTTCACCCCTTTTATTGCTCATTAATAAGTCTGCTAAATGGAAATTGAAAGCAAAAGGAAGGGACTCTTAACTCTGCCTTTCTACTTATTAGTGACTTTGGTTAATGGTTTTGGGGAGAAAAAAAAGTGTCTGAAATCAGTGGTCCAAATGATATAATTACAAAAACAGTCCTGATGCTAAGCAGTATTCGAGTCTTCATTTAGGTCATGTTTAGAGTATATGTATCTTAAGAGAATATGCTGGATGGCCTTCCTGGTGGCTCAGTGGTAAATCTGCATGACAATGCAGGAGTCACGCCTTTGATTCCTTGTCCTGGAAGATCCCACAGGGTGCAGAGCAACTAAGTCTGTGGGCCACAACTATACAGTATGTGCTCTAGAGTCTGGGAGCGACAACTCCTGAGCCCATGTGTCACAGTTACTGAAATCCACTTGCCTAGAACCTATGCTCTGCAGCAAGAGAAACCACCACAATAAGAGGTCTTCACACTGCTCAAAAAGAGCTCCACTCACTGAAACTAAAGAAAAGCTTGTACAGCAAGGAAGACCCAGCACAGCCTAAAGTAAATAAATAAATAAAGTTAACTTTTTAAAAAAGAAGAGAATATTCTGGAACTCTAAACAAGATACAGGTTTTTTCCACATCTAGGTATTTCAATTAATTTCATCCTTTGTATTTAATTTTCCAATTATTTCCAATTATAAATATTAATATTTATTAAGTCTCATAAAGGCCATTTTGCTGTTAATCATTTGTTTACTACTGTGAATCATTGCTAAAGACAGCTTTCTCAAACAAGTCCAAAAATAATTGAATCTGTCTCATCCACATAATAATTTGAATGCTCTGTAACATGGCATACCAATTTATATGCCCCAAATGTGCAGTTTTATTTAAGCATAGCATAATAGAACATAACTGTTCTTCCCAAAGTTGAATAAGAAAAACTGCAGTTTTAAAACACTGGTCTCCATACATCTATGGTCAATTAACCTGTGAAAGAGTAGACAAGAACGGAGAAAAATAGTTTCTTTGGTAAACAGTACTGGGAAAGCTGGACACCAGAAAATGAATGAAATTAGAACACTCACTCACACCATACCCAAAAATAAACTCAAAATGGTTTAAGATCTCATATAAGACTGAGTTCTATAAAACTAAAGGGAAAATCAAGGAAAACTAAAGGAAAGACTCTTTGACATAAATCGTAGCAAATATTTTCTTAGATCACTCTCCCAAAGCAAAAGTAATAAAAGCAAAAACAAATGGGACCTAATCAAACTTAAAAGCCAAGGCTTACTTCAGGCAGTATAAGAGCTGAGATGGGACACAGACTGAGAAAAGGCCAGAAATAGAAACTTATCAACTTAGCCTTTATATTTGCTGGTTTGATCAAAGATTCTAGATATTTCAGAACAAATAAACATTAAGCAAATCCAAATTCTCTTTATTTACAGAAAAATAGATATAATTTTGAATTTTTAACATCTTTTATAAGAAAAAGTTCCAATAATTTTCCTCTGTCCCCACTCTTCCTGTAACCCAAGTTAAACTATAAACTAGATCACATATTCAACTTGGTATGATAACAATCCCTGAACCCCAGGACCTCATCTGGAACCCCAAACTTGAATTGCTCATCAAGCTCTAGTAAGTTAAGTAAAAATACATTATGTTGGATTAGTCAGTCAGTTACATAATCTCAATGAAGATGTGTTCATCAAGCTGTTTATGTGCAGATATTCCCAGTAGCTGTCCAGGGCGTAAAAATGAAATGGACCCACTGTATGATAATTTTATCCATTTTCACTGTCAGGATGTCATCAGTGATACAGATGAGTACACGGAGAGGTGGGGGACAGGAGAGGGTGGAGGAAAATCCTGATAAGAAAGATGGTGGGAAATGATGACAAACAATAGAGATAGATCCCACTTAGCAATATGCAGAGTTGTGAGGGGAAAAACCTGTGAGTCAGACCTCTGTCTTTGGCAACCAGGTGATGAAACACAGGACAGCTGTCCAACCCTGGAAGGTGGGTTCCTCATTGGTAAAATGGTGCCTGTGGTTTTCTCAGCAACTGGACAATGTCCAGGAAGTATTAACTCAGAATCATTTCTTAGGTCTTGAAATAGTAAATCATTCTCTCCCCAGGGGAATAGCGAAGACTGGGTCATAGTCACCTCCACAGCTGCTCTCTCAAAATTGTTGCTTTTGCAAATAAGCGTCCCCTTCATAAAGCATTTCTTCTCCCCAACTATGCTTTCTACCTAAGTGTTAGTTATCTCTCCTCTGAAAACTTGAATGAAATCTCTTGGCATGTTTCTGAAGGAGTTTTTCTCTTCTCCAATGTTCTAATTGCAGCCATGCAGGTTTATGAAACAAAAGTCCCATGAAGGTGAAAAATAGAATTTAAGTAAAACTCTAGTTAGGTATGAGCTGTTTTGTGCTTTTCAGGTGGGGATGTTATAACAGTTTCAGGTTTTCACTTCTGTGAAAAAATTCTAAGAAGAGGTTTGAGTTGAGGAAGAAACATAAAGAATATAGAATCAAAAACTGACCATAAACAGAAGACATGGTATCTGAGTTGGCTCTGCTTTTGGTTCTTCATCATTCATTGCCTAAGAATACTCTAACTAGAGACAGTGAAAATGTTGACCACAGACAACAATACTGTTAGAGGAAGAGCACATTGTCACATGCTTCCTTTGCTCACGTTACCAGGGAGAATCTGGGTGATATGAAGGCGGCAGTGAGCAGAGACTGGAGGGAAGAAGTGTGCTGTTGGCTGCAGATAAAGCAGGTCACGAGCACCCAGCTAATCCTGGAAACCACAGGAAGAACCCTCTAATGTAGAGAGAGTGGTGAGTCCTAGGATAAAGGGCATTTCTAATTTGTCTGTCTTGCTCCACTGTTTTGTGGCAACAGAGAAAGAAAGGAAGATTATATTAGCTGTCATTATTGACTCCATCATGTTTAATAAACTTAATACTGAGAGAACGTCTTTGTGAAATAGAATTCTAAGCCTGACACATGAATGGTGCTTAATGAACCAAAACAGGGTAAATCCCTTTGGAGAGTCAACACATAAACAAAGCTATTAATTAGGTCACAGTTGTTTCCCAACAAGCCCTTTCTCTGATTTACTTACAGTGAACAAAACCATAACCATCTAATCATTTCAAGATTTTTTGATAAAAGTGACAATTTGGAAAATAAACAGATGTCTAAGTTTGAGATTAATTATACTCTATGATGGAGAAGGCAGTGGCAACCCACTCCAGTACTGTTGCCTGGAAAATCCCACGTATGGAGGAGCCTGGTAGGCTGCAGTCCATGGGGTCGCTAAGAGTCAGACATGACTGAGCGACTTCACTTTCTCTTTTCACTTTCATGCACTGGAGAAGGAAATGGCAACCCACTCCAGTGTTCTTGCCTGGAGAATCCCAGGGACAGGGAAGCCTGGTGGGCTGCCGTCTATGGGGTCATACAGAGTCGGACACGACTAAAGTGACTTAGCAAAGCATAGCATACTCTATGATGAAATTTTAGGCACCTATTAAGAACCAAGCTGTGTAAAATTAATAAATGACATGGGGAATTTTAAGAATAAATAAAAATTCTGCTAGTAAAATACTCTGTTTTACATAAAAAATTTATTAAATTGGCTCTAGTATCATCTAAATAATATTATAGCATTATACAACTGTTACTTTCTGGTAGTGGGTATTTTGCAATCTTCCATTTATTAGATTTTCTTTTATTTTCCTATTTCTAGTTTGCACATTTGTTGCTTTTCTATAGCAAATATATATTTTTATGGATTAGATTGAATTAAAAAATAGAATTAAAAAAACACATCCATCTATCTTTGTGCAGAAGTATTCAGTAGAGCAACAAAACGTAATTAATATACCTTCAGTTCAGGTCAGTTCAGTCACTCAGTCATGTCTGACTCTTTGTGACCCCATGGACTGCAGCACACCAGGCCTCCCTGTCCATAACCAACTCCCAGAGTTTACTCAAACTCATGTCCATTGAGTCAGTGATGCCATCCAACCATCTCGTCCTCTGTCGTCCCTTCTCCTCCCATCTTCAATCTTTCCCAGCATCAGGGTCTTTTCCAGTGAGTCAGTTCTTCACATCAGGTGCCCAAAGGATTGGAGTTTCAGCTTTAGCATCAGTCCTTCCAATGAATATTCAGGACTGATTTCCTTTTGGATGGACTAGTTGTATCTCCTTGCAGTCCAAGGGACTCTCAAGAGTCTTCTCCAACAACAGAGTTCAAAAGCATCAATTCTTTGGCACTCAGCTTCCTTTATAGTCCAACTCTCACATCCATACATGACTACTGGAAAAATCATAGCTTTCACTATATGGACCTTTGTTGGCAAAGTAATGTCTCTGCTTTTTTAATAAGCTGTCTAGGTTGGTTACAACTTTTCTTCCAAGGAGCAAGTGTTTTTAATTTCATGGCTGGAGTCACCATCTTGATTTTGGAGCCCCCAAAATAAAGTCTGTCACTGTTTCCACTGTTTCCCCATCTATTTGCCATTAAGTGATGGGACCAGATGCCATGATCTAGCATTTTCTGAATGCTGAGTTACACCTTAAACACTTGCAATGATAGGACTTTATGGTGACAACCCTGTCGGTTATGCCCTTCGCCAGTGTCTGTCACTTCCCCAGCTACTCCTTGAGGTCAGTCACCTGCCCTCTGGAGCACCAGTCTTTGCAATAGATTGACTCATCTTTATGTCCACGTTAAAGCTTCCAGAACAGACAATCACCTGTTTTCCAGAAAGGAATGAGGTACAGTCACCCTCAGTGTGGGTGCAGTTCCAGAACACCAGAATGAAGTGAACACGGCAGTAAAGTGAGTCACATGGATGTTCTGGCTTCCCAGAGCACACAGAAGCTGTGTTTAACTACACTAGCCTATCAAGGGGGTACTAGCATTATGTCAGAGAAAACAACGTACAGCCTTAACCTAAAAACAATGCATTGCTAAAAAAAAATACTAACCAACAGAGAAGACTTCAGCAAGTCAGAGCAGTTACACTGATGTTACAGATCACCAGAGCAGCAATAACGATTGTGAAAAAGTTTGACATATATTGGGAATTACCAAAAGGTGAGACAGAGACATGGAATGATCACATACTGTTTGAAAAATGGTGCCCATAGACTTGTTCGATGCAGGGTTATGATAAACTCTCAATCTGTAAAAATGTACTATCTGGGAAGTGCAATAGAACACGTTATTTCTATTTCTAAAGCAAGAAATACAAATAAGGTTCAAATTTGGAAAGAAGTATATCAAGGCTGTATATTGTCACTCTGATTATTTAACATATATGCAGAGTACATCATGCAAAATGTTGGGCTGGATGAAGCTCAAGCTGGAATCAACACTGCCAGGAGAAATATAAATAACCTCAGATATGCAGATGACACCAGCCTTATGACAGAAAGCAAAGAGGAGCTAAAGAGCCTCTTGATGAAGGTGAAAGAAAAGAGTGAAAAAAGCTGGCTTAAAACTTAACATTCAAAAGACGAAGATCATGGCATCTGATCTGATCACTTCATGGCAAATAGATGGGGAAACAATGGAAACCATGACAGACTTGATATTCTTGGGCTCCAAAATCACTGTGGACAGTGACTGCAGCCATGAATTAAAAAGACACTTGCTCCTTGGAAGAAAAGCTATGACAAACTTAGACAGCATATTAAAAGCAGAGACTTTACTTAGCCAACAAAGGTCTGGCTAGTCAAAGCTATATGGTTTTTCCAGCAGTCATGTATGGATGTGAGAGTTGGACTATAAAGAAAACTGAGTGATAAACAATTGATGCTTTCAAACTGTGGTGCTGGAGAAGACTCTTGAGAGTCCCTTGGACAGCAAGAGTATCAAACCAGTCAATCCTAAAGGAAATCAACCCTGAATATCCATTGGAAGGACTAATGTTGAAGCTGAAGCTCCAATATTTTGGCTACCTGATGCAAAGAGCTGACTCACTGGAAAAGACTCCGATGCTGGGAAAGATTGAAGGCAAGAGGAGAAGGGGATGATAGAAGATGGGATGGTTGGATGGCATCACGGACTCAACGGACATGAGTTTGAACAAACTGGGACATAGTGAAGGACAGGGAGGTCTAGTATGCTGAACTCCACGGAGTCACGAAGAATCAGACATGACTGAGTGACTAAACAAAAACAGTTTTCAGGAAAGAGAGGAGAAACTAAGAGAAAATTACATTACTGGAGGTTCCTATCAAGTTTTACAAGGAAGGATATGTTTAGAAATTGAACATAAATGAAAACAAGTAAAATTGTGAGGGTCTTACCAATATCACTTGACAGTCAATGACATTGCTCAACCTGTGTGTGATGGTTAGCACAGTGCACTGGGCAAATTTCTCATGAATTTTTTTTTGTATTAACTCATCAGTTCTAGAATCAAAGAAATTGATTTAGTTCAGTAAAGACAGGTAAAGTAGACTTAAGACTTAAAAATATCATGATATTTTTATATTTTTAAAAATCTATACCTTAACATATAATCTTGTTACTAAAAAACTAAGTTTAAAATGTCTATTTAGAAATTTAGAGTTTTTCATAAAATGATGGAAAATAGTCTTCCCTAAAAATTGCTTAAAACTATAAGGAGCTGGATTTAGAAATCTAATTCTCTCATGATGCCTCATAACAACATTAACCCCATATAACACATCTTAGTTTTTCCTTTGTTTTCTGGAATTACTATTAGCAACAAGTATCCATCAGGCCAAGAGAACACTTATAAACATTTCTAAGCATCACTAAATGCTTTCCATTTACCACATTTAGAAGTCAGATTCAAGGTTTGCTGGGTCTCAGCTCCATACCTTGGATCCACATTTGATGTGGCTTTGTCAATAATCAATATCTGACTTTTCTTGAGAATAGCCCTGGCAAGGCATACCAGTTGTCTCTGTCCAACACTCAAATTAAATCCAGATTCCACTAATTCAGTATTCATTTTACCAGGAAGATGTTCTATGGTGTCTTTAAGTTGCACCTGTGGATACAGAAAGAATGACATTTTCCTAAGCAAACTGTTACTGAAGTAGACAAGCCTCTTACACATTAGAACTTTGACATCCTTAGGACTTCTTATGCATCTTACATGTACAGCCAGGTGATGGGGAGAGCTCTTTTCAAACAGTGTTCACTGAGAAAGATAGTGTAGTCAAGTCAGGACAGAAAGATCTCAGTGTCCCCCATCCCTGCCACAGGACATCCTCCAGAAACCTCACCTAGGGATTAGTTAAGGAAGTCTCTCAAATAATAAAGCTATTTCTCTCAATGTAGTTTAAACAGAAAAGTTAAAACAATCTTCATGGTTGAGTCAAGTTTCCCAAAGTTCATTTTGCATAGGAGTTGGCACACTAAAGAAAAACTTCAAACATTTTTACAGTAAGTCTTTGATATCATCTTACCAGCACATTTGGTGAAGTTTCAAATACACAAATTCAAACAATGGCAAACTGCACCTTATATATCAGTAACCTGGAACCTCCTCTGGTGATGGTTCTTTCCCAAGTTTAATTCTATAAATAGTGGACCAATCTAGTGCATTTTCCTCAGTGTCATGAATGTCTTGCAGTGAGTGAAAACACAAAAAATAAGACACAACATCTTATTTTCCCCAGAATATGGATATAGGTGATGTTTATATTAATCTATCTTCACAAAATTGTACTCATAAGATTAGGAAAAACAAAATTGTAACTGCCGAAGATAATTTGAAAGTACATTTGGTGGTAGGGGTCAGTTCAATAAATATTTGTTTTGGAAAAGCATTATAGAGCAAGAATGAAAATCAGGTTATACTCAAGAACAAAGAAGAAATACACTTCAAATTAATAGACCAACAGATTGATGAGTGATGGCTAGTAAGTTATATGACACATTATAATGTCAGATAACAACACACCAAGGGTGAGTGAACAGTTTTCATTTTTCAGGTATCCTAAATGCTGGAGCACATCTATATATGTGAACCTGAATTTTGCTCCTGATGGAGTCCAATCCTGTGAAAGGCGAATTCTAAGTTAGGTTTAAATATGGCTTTGTTATGTAGCATTAACATGAAGAATACACAAAATCTAAAGGGTAAGATTTGGATTGTGGGGAAGTGGTTGGATTTGCTTAAGACTGACATTCTGACTCACATTTGCCTCTGACTTGAATGACATCTCATCACTAATTTCATTTTATACTTTTCTTTGAGTTTGTACATATCTGCTTCCATGAGGGAAAAGGGTTGTGAGGGGAAATATTTTTCAGAAAATTCTGTTTTCTGAGACTCATTTATAAGTCAGGGATGGTTATGAAAATCAGTTCAGTTCGGTCACTCAGTTGTGTCTGACTCTTTGTGACCCCATGAACCGCAGCACGCTAGGCCTCCCTGTCCATCACCAACTCCTGGAGCCCACCCAAACCCATGTCCATTGAGTCGGTGATGCCATCCAACCATCTCATCCTCTGTCGTCCGTTAAGAGAATATATGAATATAAAAGCCTTCTGTAGTGTAACGATAAAATCAAGTTATACTTAAGTATTAAAATGGGGGAAAAGGACAATAGAAGCAGAGTCAATAATAATTACAAGGAGTTACAACTAGAGAATCTGAAAACATACTTCAGTTCAGTAATAGTATAATATTACTATGAAATTTATTGATTGAGGTAACTGTGTTAGGACATATAAGAGAATGTCCTTGTTCTTACAAGGTGTACATGTATGTATTTAAAGGTGAAATCCAACTTTTAATAAACATTTCTACAACTTACAAACAATTCAGCAAAATATAGATTATAGAAGAGATGGAGAAACCATGGGGAGACACTAACAGCTGATGAATCAGGTGAAGGTGTATATGTGTTCATCATACTATTCCTTCCATGTTCTTGTGATTCGGAAATTAAAAAAAAAAAAATAGGGACTCCCTGGTGATCCAGTGGTTAAGAACACACCTGCCAATGCACAGGACATGGGCTTCATCCCTGGTCCAAGAAAATTTGACATGGCAAGGAGCAAGTAAACCCATGTGCTACAACTACTGAGCCCACACACTAGATACCACAGGCTGCAACTACTGAGCATGCAGGCCACAGCTACTGAAGCCTATGCAATCCAGAGCCCAAGTGCTACAACAGTAGAAGGCATATCAGTGAGAAGCTGTGCACTGCAGCGAAGAGTAGCCCCTGTTTGCTGCAACTAAAGAAAGCCTTCAAGCAGCAAAGAAGCAGCAGCACAACCAAAAAAAAAAAAAAATGGAGGCTTGAAGCCAGACAGCCTGGGCACATAGGTCCTGTCTGGCTCTGCCAACTGCACAAGTTACTAAACTTACTAGATCTTAGCTTCCTAAACTCTAAGACTGTAATATCATAATGATAAAGATGGATACCTCCTAACATTCATAGAGTACAAAATGAATCAGTACGTGTAGAATTTATGACAGTTCAATAGATATTGCCCCATATAAATAATGCTGTCAGCTAGCCTCTCTTCATGGTCTGCTCCATTTTCCTCCTTTGGATGTATCAGCACTGAGACCTTGTTACATATGAATTGACTTGTTTTCCACATTCTCCAAGAGAATTTAAGCTCCAAGGGTAGAGATTTTGTCTTTTGATGACTGTGATAGCACCATAATCTGCAACACTGCCTGTCTAACAAGCTCTTAGGGATATATTTGTTGGTTGAATGAATGAGTGTAGGCATAAGTGGATCTTATCGTGTGACATATCTGTTCTTACAAATTAGAAAATAAATCCACATAGATAAATAATTTACATATAACACTATTTTCTTATTAAGTGTAAGTGTAAAAGGAATATATTCTTATAACAATTAACTGGCTCCAAGATATCACAACATCATACTTTAAACGGTGGAAAAGACTGAAAACATTATGATTTAAGGAAAATGGAGTAAATAATACTATTCAAAACTATATGTCTCAGTACAGAATCCTTTAGACTGTTTTTGAGTTTGGGAAAATAATAGAAAATAGCAAACTTGAAAAATAATACAGTGAGGTTGAAGGCACCCTATTTCTATCATCATAAACATTTTCAATGTAACCTACTACATGTACTGTATCTAGCAACCAGACACCAACACCTCTCACAGGAGGTCGACATAGATGTCAGATGGTTTTGGTATTTTGTGGAATCTTCTTATTTTTAAAAAAGAAAGGCTAGAAGGAGCCCTTCCACCCCAGTGTGGGCTGGAAGGAGACGCTGAAATGCAATCAACAGATGGGGGAGAGCTTTTACTAGAGTAGGACTGGCAATAAAAAGAGTAAAGGGACAGCCCATTCACCTATACAAGGCCCAGGAAATGGACATGTGACTTGTCTCCATTGCAAGAACTGAACCATGTGGTTTCTGACGCTTGAGCTGCTGACGCCCAGGTTTCTGTATCTTAGTTACCTGTGTGATGAGAAACACTTCTGTCTGAACAGAGACACTATCAATATCAAACATTTGACTGCATGATTTCTTCCTCAGTTTTTACAGGACAGACCATATGCTTAATTTCACATCCGAGAATTAAGGTGTTTTGTTTTAATTTTTTTTTTTAACAAAAGCAACACATTGGTGATTCATTTAGAGAGTTTTGTGTTCTTTTAACCTTTGAGTGATAAAGTGCTTCATCTTCAGGTACATTCATGTTATATTTGTGGTTCTGCCTCTGCTCTTTAGTGCCCAAATCAATCACTAATTTTTGATGAACTTTTCTGAATTTATAGTAAGGTGGTTAGCTTTCAGTATATGAAAAAATGTATGAAAAATAACCAAGATGAGACGGGCAGCATCCATAGGATTATCTCCCTTCTGAATGTCCATCTCTCCCAATGAAGGAAGAGGAAACAAAACTAGAAGAATTTAAAAGAGGAAAACATAGTGGTTCCCTCCTTCTTGCTCTCAGGCCAGCTCTGAATTTGGGTTAACATGTCCAGTTTGGCATCATTTACAAACTAATAACTAGAATTTGTGGTTCACTTAAAAATTGAACTTACTGATTTAGTGATACCTCTTAGAATGACCGGCTTTCAGGTGGTGCAGTGGTAATGAATCCTCCCGCCAATGCAGGAGATGCAAGAGATGTGGGTTAGATTCCTGGTTGGGGAAGATACCCTGGAGTAGGAAATGGCAACCCACTCCAGTATTTCTTGCCTGGAAAACGCCATGGACAGACGAGTCAGGCTGGCTACAGTTCCACAGGGGGTCGTGAAGAGTAGGACACAACTGAGCATGCACACGCGCACACTTAAGAGTGATAAATCAACCCATTATTCTATTTATTTAAAAATTTTTCTTTATCATATCTGTATGTTTTTCAATGAAATATTTGGTAGATTTTCTTTAAAACAGTCATAAAGAAGCAATTCCTAGAGAAATACAATGATCAGATGATTTCTCTAAGTGATATCATCAAAGTTATCAGGGTCAATTCCACAAGCAACACATGGAAACCACATACTTCACTTTTGAAATAAACTCACATCTATCTTTTTATAGGAAGCTTCAAATGTAGTTTAAATAAAGGAAGATCTTAGTGTTATCTACCCCTCCTACCATTTCATCAATTTTAGAACTTAGATTAATGTTGCCTCTCTGACCACGGAACAAGGTGTTTTAAAATTCTAGAGTAATTTTTCTATCTGAGAATCTCTGAAAAATGATACCTGCTGGGAAACAAATAGAAAAATAATTTATCAGTACTTTCAGTTTTTTTTTAAAGATGTCATAATTTCACCATTAAATCTGTCCTGTGAATTCAAGATCTATGGATCATCCTATCTTTTATTGCATTTTCCTCTTCTCTTCTAGAATTTCACTATAGACTCAAAAACTTAAATGAAATCAGAGGTGCACTTCTTTTTGGGCAGGAGAAAGTAAAACAATTGGCCCAATTTAGGAAAAACAAAATCCCCACATTATTGGAAAGCCTGGAGGGTGTGTAAAGACTCAGTGCTGACATCCTTCAGAAACCAGAATTACTTGCTGGAAATTGTCAGGCTTCCAAATCTGCCTGCTCACGGTCAAGGCTCATCTACATGTTACAGATTTCAGAGCATCCTGAAATGGTAACACAAAATGACAAACACATCAATCCAAAACAACATGAACAATCACTCAGATTTGTACAACAAAAAACAAAAAAAGTTAAAGAACTATGCCGCACTTCTCTGAAATGAAGAGAGCAATCAAAAAGTTAATAGTTATTTATGTCAAAGAGTGTTTTTCCTATGTTTCTTCTAAGAGTTTTATTGTGTCTGGTCTTACACTTAGGTCTTTAATCCATTTTGAGTTTATTTCTGTATATGGTAAAAAGTTAATTTGGGTTTTTCTATAACATCTTATGCAATGAATTTTTTGGCCAATTCAATAATGTAGTCTGAAGTCAAGGAACCTAATTTCCTCAGCTTCATTTTTTCTTTCTTAAGATTGCTTTGGCTATTTGGGGTCTTTTGTGTTTCCATTCAAAATGTCAACTTTTTAGCCTTAATTCTATGAAAAATATCATTGGTAATTGAACAGATATTGTGTTGAAACTTTAGATTCTTTGGGTAGTATAGTCATTTTCACAATATTGATTCTTCAAATCCAAGAAGATGATATATCCTTAAAACTGTGCAGTCTTTGGTTTTCTTTGTCATTATCTTACAGTTTTCTGATTACTGGTCTTTTGCCCCTTAGGCAGGTTTATTCTTAGGTACTTTATTTTTTTTTGTTGCAATGGCATTGGGATTGTTTCCTAATTTCTCTTTCTGGTCTTTCATTGTTAGTGTATAGGAATGCACATGCTTACTTTTTAGAAGCAGAAGACTGAGCTAGGTCCTGTGAGAAATTCAAAGACTGTCTATGGTTTAGACATCTAGAGTTTCTGCCATCAGTACAACTGATTTGCAAAACAACTTCAAATACACAAAATAATTTTCATTAAATATTCAAACCAACAGCAAGATAATAGTCAAAAATGTTTCATGCCAGGGTAAGGAAATTCAAAGAAGTGGAACAAGGGGAAATATGACACAAATGACAGAACCTCTCCATACAATAGCTTAGCAAATTCTCCAGGGTCCTGTTACCTGCATTCATGCTGCAGCATTAAAATGACATCAGATCAGATCAGATCAGATCAGTCGCTAAGTTGTGTCCGACTCTTTGCGACCCCATGAACCGCAGCACGCCAGGCCTCCCTGTCCATCACCAGCTCTTGGAGGTCACTCAGACTCACATCCATCGAGTCAGTGATGCCATCCAGCCATCTCATCCTCTGTCGTCCCCTTCTCCTCCTGCCCCCAATCCCTCCCAGCATCAGAGTCTTCTCCAATGAGTCAACTCTTCGCACGAGGTGGCCAAAATACTGGAGTTTCAGCTTTAGCATCATTCCTTCCAAAGAAATCCCAGGGCTGATCTCCTTCAGAATGGACTGGTTGGATCTCCTTGCATAATCACCAACAAATAATCATTCTCACATTCCAGGGCTTCCCTGGTGGCTCAGACAGTAAAGAATCTGCCTGCAATGTGGGAGACTCAGGTTAAATACCTGGGTTGAGAATGTGCTCTGCAGAAAGGAATGGCAACCCACTCCAGTATTCTTGCCTGGAGAAGTCCATGGACAGAGAAGCCTGGCAGATTACAGTCTGTGGGGTTTCAAAGAGTCAGACATGATTGCACGAATATCTGTCTTCTGTCTTCTTCTCACTTTCCAACTCTGTATTTTCATAAACACTTTACGATTAAAAGTCCTCATTTTATTGGTCTAATCTCATCCATGTCTTTCAGTTAATAATGAAAGACTACTAGTGTTTCCACTTAGTAGATGTTCCCTAAGACCAGAGGAATAAAATAAACACTGGAGGGTAATTAGGATAAATACATCACTAGATCACTAGTAGAATTTGATCCCACAGCTTGAACGTCTAATTTAGTGCCCTGCTAAGAACAACGTAATGTGTCTAGTCGTTCAACCTTTTAAGGAAAAAGCTAAAATGGAAACATGGCTTTATATGGTTAGTTTTCACCATCATCAATTCACAAACATTTTAAGTGCACACATGTCATCAATGTTCTTCTAGGAGGTAAACAAAGTCAGTTAAACTGTTAAGCTCCTCTTAATTACCTGCAATGCTCTAAATGTACACACATGGATATTGATGCTAACAAGTTAATTCCATTTAATATTAATAAATTACCTCTTCTAAGGCATTCCACAGTTCCTCATCTGTATGTTCATTTAAAGGATCCAGATTGTTCCTCATTGTTCCAGCAAATAAAACAGGTTCCTAAACACCCCAAAATAGGGAATATTATTACCTTAACCTCTTTCCATTATATCCCAATGCTTACAGAACAAAATTAAAATATCAAAATTCACTGTAATTATTAATAATAAAGTAACAAGTATATGCTTAGAAAGTATTATCTATAAAAAATTTCCACGTAAAAAGTGTGCTACTAAATATCCTCCAGAATACTGAACATTAGCAGAAGAAGAAAGTGTTGAAGAAGCTTTTAATCTTAAGAAAAAAACTGAATATAAGAGAGGATTTGATTTTTTTGTTAATTCCTTCCTTGGAATATCAGCTTAAGCACACATACACACAAACTGAGGATAAAACTACTTGAGAAACTTTACATTATAAATTAGTTGTCAATCCTAGTGTGACTGGGAAATATCAATAGATGGCCACAGGACTGGAAAAGGTCAGTTTCATTCCAATCCCAAAGAAAGGTAATGCTAAAGAATGCTCGAACTACCACACAATTGCACTCATCTCACACAATAGTAAAGTAATGCTCAAAATTCTCCAAGCCAGGCTTCAACAATTCGTGAACCATGAACTTCCAGATGTTCAAGCTGATTTTAGAAAAGGCAGAGGAACCAGAGATCAAATTGCCAACATCCGATGGATCATCAAAAAAGCAAGAGAGTTCCGGAAAAACATCTATTTCTGCTTTATTGACTATGCCAAAGCCTTTGACTGTGTGGATCACAACAAACTGTGGAAAATGCTAAAAGAGATGGGAATACCAGACCATCTGACCTGCCTCTTGAGAAATCTGTATGCAGGTCAGGAAGCAACAGTTAGAACTAGACATGTAACAACAGACTGGTTCCAAATAGGAAAAGGAGTACATCAAGGCTGTATATTGTCACCCTGTTTATTTAACTTATATGCAGAGTACGTCATGAGAAATGCTGGGTTGGAAGAAGCACAAGCTGGAATCAAGATTGTCGGGAGATATATCAATAACCTCAGGAATGCAGATGACACCACTCTTATGGCACAAGTGAAGAAGAACAAAAGAGCCTGTTGATGAAAGTCAAAGAAGAGAGTGAAAAAGTTGGCTTAAAGCTCAACATTCAGAAAACGAATATCATGGCATCTGGTCCCATCACTTCATGGGAAATACATGGGGAAACAATGGAAACAGTGTCAGACTTTATTTTGGGGGGCTCCAAAATCACTGAAGATGGTGACTGCAGCCATGAAATTAAAAGACACATACTCCTTGGAAGGAAAGTTATGACCAACCTAGACCTAATATTAAAAAGCAGAGACATTACTTTGCCAATAAAGGTCCATCTAGTCAAGGCTATGGTTTTTCCAGGAGTCATGTATGGATGTGAGAACTGGACTATAAAGAAAGCTGAGTGCCAAAGAATTGATGCTTTTGAACTGTGGTATTGGAGAAGACTCTTGAGAGTCCCTTGGACTGCAAGGAGGTCCACCCATTCCATCCTAAAGGAGATCAGTCCTGGGTATTCATTGGAAGGACTGATGTTGAAGCTGAAACTCTAATACTTTGGCCACCTGATGCTAAGACTGACTCATGTGAAAAGACCCCGATGCTGAGAAAGACTGAGGGCAGGAGGAGAAGGGGATTACAGAGGATAAGATGGTTGGATGGCATTACCAACTCGATGGACATGAGTTTGGGTCAACTCCGGGAGTTGGTGATGGACAGGGCGGTCTGGTGTGCTGTGGTCCATGGAGTTCCAAAGTTGGACACGACTGAGCGACTGAACTGATTAGTTGAGATTTGTGCCTCAAAGCAAAACCATTAAATATTTATACACCGGAACTGAAGAATAAACTAGGCTCTTTTTTCCACTGATCAAACAGTCTTCTAGGATATGGAATCTCTCAATTTGTGTGAAAGGAACATCCCCACATGTGCAAAGAGAAGTCAGCTCCTGGGGTCTGCAGCACCTCTGTCCATGAAGAGATCTCCTCCGAGTCTGCACCAGCTGGTCCCCACATTCTCTCACCTGTGCATCACGATGACCTGCCTCACATAACCTCATTACTAACTGCAAGGTCAGGATGACCTGAAACCAATTACAACCTGGGTCATAATAAAATTATTTAAACAACTTTTCCTGTTCTACTTTTGGAGGAGCCACAAGTAAATTACCCTAGAAATATATGTGTCCTTCCAAATTTCAAGAGAGAATCTTGTACATAAGCTCATGTAGACTATTTACATTTTCTTCTGGAAGGCTCTAGGAAGGCAGGTCAGAAGAATATAAGCAGCAGAGAAAAGCCCAACTGGCTCCTTCCATTGAAGGGGGCAGAACAAGGGGAGGCGCTCATGTGGGAAGGAGAGGACTCCTGACTCTTCCACAAGTGCCCAGAACTGCTTGGAATCACCAGCCTCGAAATCCTGCCTGGCCTTGGGGCTAGACTTTCCTCCTCACTTCAAGAAAGCCTGAGAAGAAAGATGAAGATGACAGACATTCTTTTCCCTAGTCATGAAGAAGAATGACATTCAGACAGTCTCTTGTACCTTCTTTCAATATTGTCTCTGTTTTAAGTTTGGTGAGAGACAAATCAATGCAGAAGACTCAGGCTGTGCCACCAAAAAATGTGTATCCCTAAGCAAAATACAAAATTAAAAAGACATTATAAAATGAGCTTTATTTGCACAAAGTTGATTAAGTGGCCAATATGCCTCCAAAGCAGTGAAATCATTGGTCATATATTTCAAAATGATTACTGAACTGAAAAATCCCGAGACCCAAACTTAAGGTCTCCCTTAAAACTCTTGAATTTAGAATCAAAGAATAAACAACAATCTATGCAATGGTAAGGTTCTTGTCAGGGTAATAATTATCATTCTACTTCAGATTTTCATAAAACTTTTACTCTTTGTAATTATCAACCCTAATATTCCCACAGGAGAAGGCAATGGCACCCCACTCCAGTACTCTTGCCTGGAAAATCCCACGGATGGAGGAGCCTGGTAGGCTGCAGTCCATGGGGTCGCTAAGAGTCCAACACGACTGAGCGACTTCCCTTTCACTTTTCACTTTCATGCATTGGAGAAGGAAATGGCAACCCACTCCAGCGTTCTTGCCTGGAGAATCCCAGGGACGGGGAAGCCTGGTGGGCTGCCATCTATGGGGTCGCACAGAGTCAGACACGACTGAAGTGACTTAGCATGGCATAGCATAATATTCCCACATGCAGGCAATTTCTCATCCTTCAGCTATTTCCATGAGGTTAAAACAGATGACACGGCCAGGCAAGGGGAGGCTGCTCCCCAGTATTCCTCTTTTCTCCATCTTCATTTAATTTTCCAGATACTTCAGGTAAGCAGCTACTCCCTGAATATAATCTCAATCGGTGTTCTTCCTGGGAAACATACTTAACTACTTCAGATCCTCAGCACAAAGGATGAACATACTCCAGCTACTTATTCTGTTCAAGGAAATTACTTAGGAAGAGCTTTCGTTTTTGCTTATTCCTGAAATTCTGAACACACATTGAGGAGAACCTTCTCAAGAACACAGCATTCATTTTTTAAAGATCCCCCCAGGACTGAGAGTCTATGTCAACATTCCCCTGTCTCTGGTTCCTACCCAGGTCATTGGGAATCTGCTTAAATTTGAATCCTGTTAGTATATTTCAGAAATTAATACCTTGCTGGTTACAACATTTGGAAAAATTTTTTTCCATTCCATAGGCTGTCTTCTCAGTTTTATTTATGGTTTCCTTTGTGCTGCAAATTCTTTTAACTAGGTCTCATTGGTTTATTTTTGCTTTTGTTTCCATGACTTTAGGGGACAGATCCAAGAAGGTATTGCTGTTATTTATGTCAAAGAGTATTCTGTCTATGTTTTCCTATAGGATCATGTCTTAAGGTCTTTAGGTCTTTAATTCATTTTGAAGTTATTTTTGTATATGGTATTAGAGAAAGTTCTAATTTCATTCTTAAATTTCCCAGCACTATTTATTGAAGAGACTGTCTTTATTCTATTACATGTTCTTTTCTCTTTTGTCTTTGGTTAATGACCATAAGTGCATGGGTTTATATCTGGGTTTTCTATCCTGTTCCATTAATCTATGTGTCTAGTTTCCATGACAGTAACATACTTTTTTCATTACTGTATCTTTGTAGTATAGTCTGAAGTCAGACACTGTGATTCCTCCAGTTTTGTTCTTTCTCAAGACCATTTTGGCTATTTGAGGTCTTTTCTGTTTCCATATAAATTAAAAGCAAAACACTGTTCTAGTTCTGTGAAAACTGCCACTGGTAATTAGATAGGGATTGCGCTGAGTTTGTAAATTACCTTGGGTAGCATACTCCTTTTCAATAATATTGATTCTTCCAGTCCAAGAACACACTATATCTTTCCAGCTGTGAAATCATTGATTTCTTTCATCAGTGTCTTATAGTTTTTGGACTATAGGTCTTTTGCCTTTTTAGGTAGGTTTATTCCTACACATTCTTAGTGTTGTTTTTTTCTTCCTTTGACATAATAGTCAGTGAGATAGCTTCCTTAATTTCTCTTTCTAATACTTTATTTTTAGTCTATTTAAATGCAAGAGATTTCTGTATATACAACAGCTTATAAAGCTCAATATCAAAGAAGAAAACAATGCAATCAAAAAATGGACTGAAGACCTAGAGATTTCTCCAGAGAAAATACAAATGGCCAATATACATATGAAAGTACTCAACATCACTAATTATTAGAGAAATGTAGATCACAACTACAGTGAGGTATGACTTCACACAGAGTCAGAATGGCCATCATTAAAAAGTCTACAAATAATAAATGCTGGAGAGGGTATGGAGAAAAGGGTACCTTCCTACACTGTTGGTGGCAATGTAAACTGGTGTAGTTATGTAAAACAATGTGGAGGTTCCTTAAAAAACAGAAAAAGAGTTCCCACATGATCGAACAACTCCACTCCTAAGCATATATCCAGAAAAGACAAAAATCCTCAAAAAGATACAAGTACTCCAGTGTTCACAGCAGAACTACTTAAAATAGCCAAGATATGTCCATGGACAGATGAATGGATAATGAAGATGTGGGGTATACCCACACATGCACACTCACAATGGAATATTATCAGCCATAAAAAATAATAAAATTATGCCACTTGCAGCAACAAGGATTGGGACCCAGAGATTGTCAGACTAATTGAAACAAGTCAGACAGATAAAGACAAACATCATATGAAATCACTCATATGTGGAATCCTAAAATTGATAGAAATGAACTTATTTACAACACAGAGATAGACTCACAGACATAGAAAATACACTCAGTTCAGTCCCTCAACCATGTCTGACTCTGTGCTACCACATGGACTTCAGCATGCCAGGCTTCCCTTTATCACCAATTCCCAGAGCTTGCTCAAACTCACGTCCATCGAATCAGTGATGTCATCTAACCATCTCATCCTCCATCATCCCCTTCTCCTCCTGTCTTCAGTCTTTCCCAGCATTGAGGTCTTTTCTAATGAATCAGCTCTTCACATCATGTGGCCAAAGTATTGGAGCTTCAGCTTCAGCATCAGTCCTTCCAGTGAAATACTCAGGACTAATTTCTTTAGGATAGACTGGTTTGATCTCCTTGCAGTCCAAGGGACTCTCAAACAGTCTTCTCAAACACCACAGTTCAAAAGCATCAATTATTTGGTGCTCAGCCTTTTTTATGGCCCAACATTCACATCCATACATGCTAAGTCGCTTCAGTCATGTCCGACTCTGTGCGACCCCATAGACGGCAGCCCACCAGGCTTCCCTGCCCCTGGGATTCTCCAGGCAAGAACACTGGAGTGGGTTTACATTTCCTTCTCCAATGCATGAAAGTGAAAAGAGAAAGTGAAGTCGCTCAGTCATGTCTGACTCTTAGCGACCCCATGGACTGCAGCCTACTAGGCTCCTCCGTCCGTGGGATTTTCTAGGCAAGAGTACTGGAGTGGGGTGCCATTGCCTTCTCCGACATCCATACATAACTACTGGAAAAACCATAGCTTTCACTTAACAGACCTTTGTTGGCAAAGTAATGTCTCTCCTTTTTAATATGCTGTCTAGATTTGTCATAGTTTTCCTCCAAGTAGCAAGCATCTTTTAATTACATGGCTGCAGTCACCATCTACTATATAAAAAATAAATAAAAATGATATATTGTATAGAACAGGGAATTATATATAATATCTTGCAATAACCTATGATAAAGAATCTGAAGAATATATATGTGCATGTATATATATATGATATACATAAAATATATATTTATATAAAATTTATATAAAAACATATAAAACAGAGCCACTTTGCTATACAATTGAAATTCTGTGAATCAAGTAGGCTTCAATTAACAAGAAATAAATAGACACATACAATATTTGAAAACTAGCTCTGCACCTTACTTGGTGAGTGAGATAAGCATCCAGTGCCTCAGTTTTTAAATCAGGTCAGGTAATGATAACACCAGAAGTATGAGATTAAGCAGGAAATGATAGGATAAGGGGCTAAAAATATATTAATGATTCCACAAATGTTAGGAATTATCAATACACATGTAACTTCTCAGGGACTATCACAAACACTGGAGGAACAGAAATGGGAAATATAGGCCTTGTCCTTAAAGAGAGGAAAAAAAAAATGGTCAGGAGTGTGGAGAGGGCTGAAAAAAGGCCAGAGGTCTTGGTGTTAAATTAAGAAAGTACCAGTGTGTACAAGGCAGTGGTCAGGAAAGAACATGCTGGGAGGCGTGCCAGAAATAAAAGTACAAAATGTTAGGCTGTATTTTTGCTCTTGGTGGAAAATGTTAGATACATTTCTCTATTACACTTTTCCCCAAAATTCCTATTGTATTTTTGTTTTTGTTTATTTGCTTTACTATTTATATGCATATAAACAACTTAGTTTATATTGTAACCATAAATATAAAGAAAATACCCAGGGACCATGAACACATAAGCAGAAATTAAAGAGTAAAGTCGCTCCAGAAGGTGTTAGTCTTTTTACTTAAGTAGAAGTAATACCCAAAAGCCAGTGCCCTCATCCTTATGAATAATAACAGTTCCTAACGACTGAGCTTTCCCAAGAACCAGACATGGACACAAACATTATCTCACCCAGTTACATCTTCACAACTTATCTGTATGGCAATGATTCCCAGACCTGGTTTAAAGATGAGGACGCTGAAGCTTGGCAGCCAAGTGATGTCATCAAGGCCCCACAGTCATATGAGTCAGAGCAGGAATAAAACCGTGGGTCATGGTGACACTGGCCTACATTCTTAAACATTCCAGCCCTGTCTGCCTCCTGAATGGTTTACTGGGAACCTTTACACCTTGCAAGTTCTCTCAGGCTCTTTCTCTTTGGTCAACCACCATTGTACCTTGGAGACAAAGGCATATAAAGTAGAATGTACATGAACACAAAGCTTAGCACTATTTTGTAAGCATGCTCTCAGGAGTGTGTACCTAGAACAAGCTCAAAGGAAGGATGGAAACCAAAAGAGCCAAAACATGCTGATGTCAAGGTATGTTTATTCTTTGCTCAGACATGCTTCCAAATATTACAAATATTATTGGCAGACCCAAGAATCATCGAAAGTCATTTATTTACAGAGTTATTTTATATACACAAGTTTTTCCTATTAAGAAATATTAAATATAATGCAGGGCAAGTTTCTACAGCTTTGCATCCAAGGATATGAAAAGACTTTACAGACATGCCCTTTATTTCTACTAACTAATCTCACAATAAACTGTGGAAAATTCTGAAAGAGATGGGAATACTAGACCACCTGACCTGCCTCTTGAGAAATCTGTACGCAGGTCAGGAAGCAACAGTTAGAACTGGACATGGAACAACAGACTGGTTCCAAATAGGAAAAGGAGCACGTCAAGGCTGTATATTGTCACCCTGCTTATTTAACTTATATGCAGAGTACATCATGAGAAATGCTGGACTGGAAGAAACACAAGCTGTAATCAAGATTGCCGGGAGAAGTATCAATAACCTCAGGTATGCAGATGACACCACCCTTATGGCAGACAGTGAAGAGGAACTAAAAAGTCTCTTGATGAAAGTGAAATTGGAGAGTGTAAAAGTTGGCTTAAAGCTCAATATTCAGAAAACGAAGATCATGGCATCCGGTCCCACCACTTCATGGGAAATAGATGGGGAAATCGTGAAAACAGTGTCAGACTTTATTTTGGAGGGCTCCAAAATCACTGCAGATGGTGACTGCAGCCATGAGATTAAAAGACTCTTACTCATTAGAAGGAAAGTTATGACCAACCTAGATAGCATATTCAAAAGCAGAGACATTACTTTGCCAACAAAGGTCCATCTATTTAAGGCTATGTTTTTTGCTGTGGTCATGTATGGATGTGAGAGTTGAACTGTGAAGAAGGCTGAGCACCGAAAAATTGATGCTTTTGAACTGTGGTGTTGGAGAAGACTCTTGAGAGTTCCTTGGACTGCAAGGAGATCCAACCAGTCCATTCTGAAAGAGATCAGTCCTGAGATTTCTGTGGAAGGACTGATGCTAAAACTGAAACTCCAGTACTTTGGCCACCTCATGTGAAGAGTTTACTCATTGGAAAAGACTCTGATGCTGAGAGGGATTTGGGGCAGGAGGCGAAGGGGACGACGGAGGATGAGATGGCTGGATGGCATCACTGACTCGATGGACATGAGTCTGAGTGAACTCTGGGAGTTGGTAGTGAACAGGGAGGCCTGACGTACTGTGATTCATGGGGTCGCAAAGAGTCAGACACGACTGAGCAACTGAACTGAACTGAATCTCACACGGCCATTTCAGAGATGGGTACTATCAAAACATAAAACTTGGGAATCTAAGTTCATCTATTTTCTATTGTAGCCACAAGTCATAAATCTAATAGCCAGAGGAAATTTTTAAATATGGAGAACAAATGTGCTAAAAAGCTTTTCCCATTTTTCCTGAAAGGGATACCTTTGGAAAAAATAGTTTTAATTGTGGTAAAATATACATAAAATTTACTGCTGCTGCTGCTGCTAAGTCGCTTCAGTCGTGTCCGACTCTGTGCGACCCCATAGACGGCAGCCCACCAGGCTCCCCTGTCCCTGGGATTCTCCAGGCAAGAATACTGGAGTGGGTTGCCATTTCCTTCTTATTGCATGAAAGTGAAAAGTGAAAGTGAAGTCGCTCAGTCATGTTCGACTCTTAGCGACCCCATGACGAGCCTAGCAGGCTCCTCCGTCCATGGGATTTTCCAGGCAAGAGTACTGGGGTGGGGTGCCATTGCCTTCCCTGATTAACCAATTTAATTGCACAGTTCAGTGGTGTTAAATACATTCACATTGTTGTCCAGCCATCACCACCATCCAGCTGCAGATCTCCTTTCATCTTGAAGAACTGAAACTCTGTAACCATTAAACAACAACTCCCCTCTCCTGGCCATTCCTGGCAGGCACCATTCCACATCCTGTATCCAAGAATTTGCTACTCTAGGTACCTCCTATTAGTAGAATCACAGAGTATTTTTCCTTTGTGACTGTCTAATTTCACTTGGCTTAATTTTCTCAAAGTTCATCTGTGCTGTAGCATGTGTTAAAATTTTCTTCTTTTTTAAAGCTGAATAATATTCTACTGTGTGTATACACACTACATTTTGTTTGTTGATTCATCTTTCAATGGACACTTGGGAGCCTCCAACTTTTTGCTGTTGAGAATAATGCTGCTATAACATGCATGTTCCAGTATCTGTTCAAGACCTTTCTTCCAATTCTTTTGGGTTTATACTCTAAAGTAGAATTGCTTTCCACAGCAACCAACAAGTTGATTCCCACAGTGGTTGCACTATTTTATATTCCTATCAGCAATGAACAAGGATTCTAATTTTTCTACATCCTTGCCAACACTTGTAATATTTTTTTCCTCTTTTTTCTTTGATAACAGACATCTTAAGCGGTGTGAGGTGGAATTTTACTAGAGTCTGAAAAGACTATCTTGGTTTCAAAAGTACTTAGAGTAATTTCAGGTATTTTAGAGGGCACAGGTAGGTAGCAACAGCTGTACCTAGGCCCACGTTCTCCTTCCGTTTGAGTGCCATGCTGTACATGCTTCCTAACAAACAGGTATTTCAGGGCACATTACACCCACATTCCAGGAAGCACATTTTCCCTGGCTCCTTCTGTATCATCTCATCTCTGTTTCTCATCTCAAAAGGGTATTTTTCTGAGCTTCCTTTGATGGGCAGATGATTACTAATTATATAAATAAAAACTCAATTTTTTTTTTTTAACCAGCAAATCTGTCAAAGCAGAGGGCAGGATGATAGATGAGGACACATGGCCTATGTTGCCCTTGGCTATATACCTGGAGGATAGTAATTTCTCAGTAAATATCACAGAATTATGTTGAGTGAATGAACCATAGGAATGACAGGAGTGTCTACCATGCATATAATCCAGTCTCCAAAATTCTCCCTGAAAGTTATAGTACTTTATGAAGAAGAAGAAAAAAGAACAGAATCAGACAGAGCCCAGGAAGAGACTCAACACTCTACCATCACAGCAGGCACATATGGGTCTACACAAAGCACTTCACACTCACTGACCTATTTTGTCCTCACAACAGATTGAGGGGGTGATACCGTTATCTGCCTTGTAAGACAGAGAAACCAAGGTACATAGAGACAGAATTCTGAGTTCCCTGCTCTTCCTCACTATTCTGTATTGCCACCCTGGTGAAAATTATTCATTTATGGCTAAATTGTCAAAGTCTCCCCAAAGCATCTATGTATCCTATAATTTTCAAAGTCCCGCAATTTCACAGAAAGTTCTCCAAGGAGATAATCACCTTTGAAAAGATGTCCTCATTTCCTACAGCAAAATTACATCTGTAAGACACTTACTAATAAAATTCACGTTTCCATATATGAACCTCTCCAGCACTAAACAAACCATTTATTCTTCTATTCTCAGAATTATGTGATTATCAGTGGATAAAATTGTGGAAACTGAGGAAGTCTGAATCAAGAAATCTATCTCAGTAAGTTATTAAATTACACGCATAAAAAACTAACAAATGAACAAAAAAAAACAAAACCTGTTATTCAATGAAAGTGTCTTTTGAAAATACCTGCTACTAAAAATATACTCTATTGGGGAAAAAAGGATCAACTCATTCACTTAATTTAAAAAAAAAAAACAATCAAATTAAAAGCACTTAAACTTAGACACCTTATAAAAAGAACATGTGAGAGTGCTCTGCTGTGCGTACCTGAAGTGCAACTGACAATTTCTTCCTTAAATCGTGCAGTCCAATACGTGTTGTCAAGATGTCATCAATGTAAATGTCACCTTCAGGTTCTGACAATCGAAAAAGGGCAGCAATGAGGGAACTTTTTCCAGCTCCTGTTCTTCCCACGATGCCATACTGTAAAGAGACCCAGGGGGATAAAGGATTAACAGGATGCACAAAACCCAGGAGAACCCTGATTGCTGAAGATGAATTTTTAAAGTTCTATTATATATAAAGAGTAGTTCATATGTTTCTCAAGCAAGGCCCTGCAGACATTTTGGACCAGGTAATTCATTGTTGAGGGTCAGGGGCCTGTCCTGTATATTGTAGGATGATTAACAGTAGCCATGAACCCACTAAGTACCAGATGCAACCCCCAAAACTGTGGCAACAAAAAATGACAGAAATTCACAAATGTCCCTGATTGAGACCACCATCATCCCAAGAATACACAATATAAACTATAGTGACTTTCATGCCTTCTAAAAATGTCAATTTTATTCAGATTTCCCTGAATAAATGTTTAATATACTGAAAATTGTTTGTTTCTATAATTATCACATAATATCCATTGTGTGGTATGTTATAGGGGGAAACATGTATGTGTATGGGGTATATATGCGTGTGTGTATGTGTGTAACTAACATTTGTAAATAAAGAAGGAAGATGACTTAAAAAAATATAACCTGCCTGCAGTGAAAAACCAGCAGTCTCCTAAGTGGTCCATAAGAAGTCAGCTTTTAAATTAGTTTTATTCCTACTTCCTGGGTATTTGACCTTGAGAATTACATGAGTATTTTTACAGAGATGTTGACAAGTCAAGTCAGAAGTGTTATACACAAACAACTACTCACTTTCTCAGGGATATGTTATTTATTTAAGAGGAATTATTCTTCAATAGAAAAATGAAATAACTTCCTGATATTAAATATATTAATTATATTCTATCTTGAAAGGATCAGATCAGATCAGTCGCTCAGTCGTGTCCGACTCTTCGCGACCCCATGAACCGCAGCACGCCAGGCCTCCCTGTCCATCACCAGCTCCCGGAGGTCACCCAGACTCACACCCATCAAGTCAGTGATGCCATCCAGCCATCTCATCCTCTGTCGTCCCCTTCTCCTCCTGCCCTTAATCCCTCCCAGCATCAGAGTCTTCTCCAATGAGTCAACTCTTCGCATGAGGTGGCCAAAATACTGGAGTTTCAGCTTTAGCGTCATTCCTTCTAAAGAAATTCCAGGATTGATCTCCTTCAGAATGGACTGGTTGGATCTTCTTGCAGTCCAAGGGACTCTCCAGAGTCTTCTCCAACACCACAGTTCAAAAGCATCAATTCTTCGGCGCTCAGCCTTCTTCACAGTCCAGCTCTCACATCCATACATGACCACAGGAAAGACCATAGCCTTGACTAGGCGAACCTTTGTTGGTAAAGTAATGTCTCTGCTTTTGAATATGCTATCTAGGT
Organism: Tragelaphus eurycerus; assembly: GCA_935064755.1. Lineage (NCBI taxonomy): Eukaryota > Metazoa > Chordata > Mammalia > Artiodactyla > Bovidae > Tragelaphus > Tragelaphus eurycerus. The sequence goes on along the minus strand of CAKXYN010000357.1, from coordinate 31,257 downwards.
TGGTCATAACTTTCCTTCAAAGGAGTAAGCGTCTTTTAATTTCATGGCTGCAGTCACCATCTGCAGTGATTTTGGAGCCCAGAAAAACAAAGTCTGACACTGTTTCCACTGTTTCCCCATCTATTTCCCATGTAGTGATGGGACCAGATGCCATGATCTTCGTTTTCTGAATGAATCTTGAAAGGAAACATCTTCAAATATAAAGTGCAGGTCTCAGTCTTGAAAGACAGAGGCCACTAAACAAAATGTACATAATGAGATCAACAACAACACACACGTTTGCTATTTACATGGGACCTTTCATCAGAGCAGTTCAAAAGGCATTTTATTAATACATTAATACTTACTATTGAACCTTGGAAAAATACATATCAGGTATCAGTCTATTTATTAAAACCAAAGAAGAGAGAAATTAAATGTATTAACAGTAAGATTAAAGAATCAATACAATGTACGTAAAATGCTGGTGACTGGTGGTTTAGTCACTAGGTTGTGTCCAACTCTTGTGACCCATGGACCCAGCTTCCTCTGTCCATGGAATTCTCTAGTCAAGAATATTGGAGTGGGTTGCCATTTCCTTCTTCAAGGTAAAATGCTAGTGGGCAATAAAACCTCATTCAAATATATACGCAGAAACTGGCCTTTTTTACCAATGAATTTTTAAGTGAAAGAAAGTATTAGTTGATCAGTTATGTCCAACTCTTTGCGATCCCATGGACAGTAGACCACCAGGCTCCTCTGTCCATGAAATTCTCCATGCAAGAATACTAGAGTAGGTTGCCATTTCCTACTCCAGGGGATCTTCCTGACCCAGGGATGGAACCCCTGTCTCCAGCACTGCAGGAAGATTCTTTACCATCTGAGTCACCAGGGAAGCCCAACTGCAAATTCTCTGAAGGAAGCTTTCCAAGAGATGATTTCATCTCTATTTAAAATCTGGAATTGATGAGAGTGTAAGATACACTGGGATCATTTGTAAACCAGTAAAGTTTTAAAACTCATGACTTTAAAAATATAACAACTAAATCTTTCTGAGCAATATAATCAGAATGCTTGGAACTTTTCATGTTTTTTTTTTTTTTTATTTGAATACCACTAAAGTTTCAAATCAGTCTGTCAAATCAATCATGGCATTTCAAAAAAGAATTTATCTTTATAGAGATTAAACATAAGAAAAGTGGGCTTAGCTAATTTTATTATCTTATAAAGATAACACAATGACTATAAGACATTTTGTTGTTGTTCAGTTACTCAGTTGTATCCTACTCTTTGCTGCCCCCTGGACTGCAGCATGTCAGCTTTCCCTCTCCTTCACTATCTCCTGGAGTTTGCTCAAATTCATGTCCATTGAATCAGTGATGCCACCCAACCATCTCATCCTCTGTCATCCCCTTCTCCTCCTGCCTTCAATCTTTCTCAGCATCAAGGTCTTTTCCAATGAAATGGCTCTTCACATCAGGTGGCCAAAGTATTGGAGCTTCAGCATCAGTTCTTCTAATGAATATTCAGGGTTGATTTCCTTTAGGATTGACTGGTTTGATCTTCTTGCAGTCCAAGGGACTCTCAAGAGTCTTCTCGAGCACCCAGTTCAAAAGCATCAATTCTTCAGTGCCCAGCCTTCTTTATGACCCAATTCTTACATCCATACGTGACCACTGGAAAAACCATAGCTTTGACTATACGCATCTCTGTTGGCAAAGTAATGCCTCAGCTTTTTAATATGCTGTCTACTTTTGTCATAGCTTTTCTTCCAAGGAGCAAGCATCTTCTAACATCATGGCTGCAGTCACCATCCAGAGTGATTTTGGAGCCTAAGAAAATAAAGTCTATCACTATTTCCATTGTTTCCCCATCTATTTGCCATGAAGTGATTGGGACCAAATGCCTGATCTTAGTGTTTTGCATGTTGAATTTCAAGCCAGCTTTTTCACTGTCCTCTTTCACCTTCATCAAGAGGCTTTTGAGTTCCTCTTCACTTTCTGCCATAAGGGTGGTGTCATCTGCATATCTGAGGTTACTGATATTTCTCCTGGCATCTTGATTCCAGCTTGAGCTTCATCCAGCCCAGCATTTCACATGCTGTACTCTGCATGTAAGTTGAATAAGCAGCATAACACTATATAGCCTTGAAGTACTGCTTTCCTAACTTTGAACCAGTCTGTTGTTCCATGTCTAGTTCTAACTTGGTTCTTGAACTGGATACAGGCTTCTCAGGACATTTTGTACCTTATGTTAAACCCTAACTCATATAATATAGATGGACCATTCTCTGCCTATAGGCAGGTTGTAGTGTGTATATATATGGCTAATGTGTTCTGTGTACAGGCAGGCCTCAAAGATATTTTGGATTTGGCTCCAGATCACGGCAACAATGTGAATATCAAAATAAAGCAAGTTATATGATTTTTTTTGTTTCTCTGTGTAAATAAAAGTTATGTTTATACTATATTGTAATCTAATGATGTACAATAGCATTATACATAAAAAATGTATATATCTTAATTTCCAATATTTTATTGCTAAAACAATGCTAACATCTGAGCATTTATAGGGTAGTAACATTAAAGACCACTGATCACAGATCAGAATAATACATATAATAATAATGAAATGGTTTGAAATATTGTAAGAATTATCAAAATGTCAGAGAGGCATGAAATGAGTAAATGCTATAGGAAAAGTGGTGCCAAGGTACTTGTCCGACAGCATTGCCATAAATGTCCAGTTTTTTTTTTTTTTTAAGCATTATCTGTGAAACACAGTAAAACAGCTGTGCCTGTATTTCTGAGTGTTCTCAAATGTAAATCAACACACATTCTTCAATCTAAAGACACGTGGAGGGCTTCCCTGGTGGCTCAGTGGTAAAGAGTCTACCTGCCAATGCAGGAGACATGCGTTCAAGCCCTAGTCCAGGAGAATCCTGTACAACTAAGCCCGTGTGCCACAACTATTGAGCCTGCACTCTAGAACCCAGGAATCACAACTACTGAGCCTATGTGCCACAACTAACAAAAGCCCTTGCACCGTATAGCCCATGCTCTTAACAAGAGAAGACACTACAATGAGAAGCCCACACATGGCAAATAGAGAAAAGCCCAAGCAGCAACAAAGACCAGCACAGCCAAAAATAAATAAAGAAATAAAATTATAAAGACACTTGAAGAAAATTTTCTGTTATTTGCTTTGCAATGGCCCCTGTTTTTCCAACCAGGTTGCTCTCTGATGATGATACTTGTTAAACACTTCCTCCTGGATCTCTCTTCACACATCAAACTCAGCATAAACAACACCCAATGCTCCACGCAAAACAACCCCTTCATCCATCTTCCCCACTTACTCTCATTACATCTTTCCCAGGCTCACAGTGTTTAAGAAACAAATTAAAATAAACGCTTTCCTTAGTGATAATCAGTGCAACTGAATTTGAAAAGTAAATAAATGCTAGCTTTACCCCAGTACTCTGAAAAAAAATTCTTAAAATGAAGTTTTTACTTTCTAGGCTTCTGTATGTGTTCTTTTTGTTGTTGTTGTATTTCTTTTTCTATGTGTTCTTAAAGACAAAGTTCACATATTTAAACAAAATGGGATTAATGTGACCAAACTGTTATATGTGTTTTCATTTCACGTTTCATAAATATATTGACTTTAATGGTTGCATAATATTATAGTACATGTGAGCATTTATTTAACAAATCCTTTCAGTTCAGTTGCTCAGTCATGTCCGACTCTTTGTAACCCCATGAATCGCAGCTTGCCAGGCCTCCCTGTCCATCACCAACTCCTGGAGTTCACTCAAACTCACGTCCATTGAGTTGGTGATGCCATCCAGCCATCTCATCCTCTGTCGTCCCCTTCTCCTACCCCCAATTCCTCCCAGCATCAGAGTCTTTTCCAATGAGTCAACTCTTCACATGAGGTGGCCAAAGTATTGGAGTTTCAGCTTTAGCGTCAGTCCTTCCAAAGAACACCCAGGACTGATCTCCTTTAGAATGGACTGGTTGGATCTTCTTGCAGTCCAAGGGACTCTCAAGAGTCTTCTCCAACACCACAGTTCAAAAGCATCAATTCTTAGGCACTCAGCTTTCTCCACAGTCCAACTATCACATCCATACATGACCACAGGAAAAACCACAGCCTTGACTAGACGGACCTTTGTTGACAAAGTAATGTCTCTGCTTTTGAATATGCTATCTAGGTTGGTCATAACTTTCCTTCCAAGAAGTAAGTGTCTTAATTTCATGGCTGCAGTCACCATCTGCCATGATTTTGGAGCCCCCAAAATTAAAGTCTGACACTGTTTTCACTGTTTCCCCATCTATTTCCCATGAAGTGATAGGACTGGATGCCATGATCTTCATTTTCTGAATGTTGAGTGTTAAGCCAACTTTTCCCTCTCCACTTTCACTTTCATCAAGAGGCTTTTTAGTTCCTCTTCACGTTCTGCCATAAGAGTGGTATCATCTGCATATCTGAGGTTATTGATATTTCTCCCAGCAATCTTGATTTCAGCCTGTGCTTCTTCCAGCCCAGCATTTCTCATGATGTACTCTGCATAGAAGTTAAATAAGCAGGAGGACCATATACAGCCTTGACGTACTCTTTTTCCTATTTGGAACCAATCTGTTGTTCCATGTCCAGTCCTAACTGTTTCTTCTTGACCTGCATATAGGTTTCTCAAGAGGCAGATCAGGTGGTCTGGTATTCCCATCTCTTTCAGAATTTTCCACAGTTTATTGTGATGCACACAGTCAAAGGCTTTGGCATAGTCAATAAAGCAGAAATAGATGTTTTGCTGGAACTCTCTTGCTTTTTTAATGAACCAGTGGATGTTGGCAATTTGATCTCTGGTTCTTCTGCCTTTTCTAAAACCAGCTTGAACATCTGGAAGTTCATGGTTCATGTATTGCTAAAGCCTGGCTTGGAGAATTTTGAGCATTACTTTACTAGACTGTGAGACAAGTGCAATTGTGCGGTAGTTTGAGCATCTTTGGCATTGCCCTTATTTGGTATTGTAATGAAAACTGACCTTTTCGAGTCCTGTGGCCACTGCTGAGTTTTCCAAATTTGCTGGCATATTGAGTGCAGCACTTTCACAGCATCATCTTTGAGGATTTGAAATAACTCAACTGGAATTCCATCACTTCCACTAGTTTTGTTCGTAGTGATGCAATCTAAGGCCCACTTGACTTCACATTCCAGGATGTCTGGTTCTAGGTGAGTGATCATACCCTCAAATCCTTTACTGCTGTATATTTAGGCAGCATCAAATAGTTCACTATTATAAATAACTCTGTGCTAAATATCCCTGAAACTATATCTTTGCAAATAACCTTAATCATTTCTTTCACATAAATTCTCAGATGTGGAATTGCTGAGAGTCAAGTATGAACTCCTTGGAGAGCAAGTGTGAATTCCTTGGACAGTAAGGAGATCAAACCAGTCAATCCTAAAGGAAATCAGTTCTGAATATTCATTGGAAGGACGTATGCTGAAGCTCAATACTTTGGCCACCTGACACAGAGTCAACTCATTGGAAAAGACCCTGATGCTGGGAATGATTGAAAGCAGGAAGAGAAGGGGACAACAGAGGGTGAGATGGCTGGATGGCATCACTGATACAAAGAGCATGAACTTGGGCAAACTCCAGGAGATGGAAAGGGACAGAGAAGCCTGGTGTGTGTCTGTCCATGGGGTTGCCAAGAGTCGGACATGACTAGGTGACTGAACAACAACAACAAAGTATGAACGTTTTCAGAGGAAGCTGTTAAGCTGCTAACCTACCCTCCAGAAGTACCATTTTCTACTACCACCCATTCCCCTGCACGTTCACAAATCCAGGTGTTATAGCTTTGTTTTAATCAACATCAATATGATTCCAAAAAGTGGAATCACTTTCCCAGGATGTCTTGCTGGAGGCATAACAGCTCCTGGCTCCCTGCCCCCTGCATCTGCCCCCTCTGGTCCATGTGCTCTCACTTCTCAGATTAAACTCCTGATTGCCGGCTCAGCACCCAACACTCCACGCCAGGACGTCTCTTCTACAAAACTAACCTCTCCATCCTTCATGTACATGAGTCAGTGTCCTTGGCATCACTAGGTAATAGTGAAGGTTGAATGTAAAAATGTGTGTTACACACTTGGTAGTTCATTTTCCTGAAAGCTTTGCAGGTGTCTAAGTGATCATTCACTGGCTCAGGGCATCATGCTTTTGTTTATGCTGATCTTTTGCTCATCCTGGTCTTACTTCCTGGAATGCCTTTCACTTGCATTTCCACCTGCTAAAACCCTAACTACACATCACTAAGTCTGTCTCACATGTCTAGTTCCTTGGAAATGCTCTCCGTGTCCCCTCATGTGAGCTTGTCCCAACTCTAATAGGTGTTATGTCATTTTTATAAACATCTATGAAAATTATGACCTTGTTCTAGCTTACAAAGCTAATATAGTAATTTTCTTGTTTCTTTAACTAGACTGTATATGTTGATATCAGGATCTGTACTGGATTTGACTTTTTCTTATTTGTATTATCTTGGTGTCCTGAGACTAAGAAACTTCCACTGGGAGCCGAGATTTTTAACTCAAGCCAGAGAAATTTATGGGAAATCTATTACCATATTATTTAGGTATAAAATGGGGAACACATGTATACCTGTGGCAGATTCATTTTGATATATGGAAAAACCAATACAATGAAGTTAAAAATGAAATGAAATGAAATTTAAAAACAAAACAAATTTAAAAAAAAAAGATAAATCAGACAGAGACAGACACAGCACATGGATCCTATAGCCATAAATACAACATCAAATGGCCAACACCTCATTCTCATGGGACAGACACCACCTTCCACAGTATAAGTGGTTATGGTCATTTTACACCCTATGAAAATGATGACCATTTTTGTCCAAGCATTTACTCTGGGTGCTTTACATGTCTTATCTTAAATTGTACATCAGGCCTACAGGTTACATCCTTTCACTTCCATTTTGCATAAGAAAAGATTGAGGCTTAGATAAATTAGTCTGTCTGAATACCAGTAGCATAAGTAGCAGGATGGGACTCAAATCCACATCTGTTGGACTCTTTTTCATCTGCTGATGGGCCTCCTTATCCCCTGGATGGCCCGACAACTTATCATGTCCCCCTGTGTAGTGAGAACAGAGAAAGTGGGGAGAGGTATAGTTGCAGTTAAAAGAACAGTCCTGCCATAGAGATCTTACGGTCAGATAGTTAAAGCATATGTGGACACAGGCATACATATGGTGAGTGAGAGCAGAGAGGGTACCTGAGGACAGGTGGACCAGCTGTCAGCAGGAAGAACCGGCAACCACAACCAGATTGAGAGAGAAACCTGCATAAGTGGGACATATGGTGCCTGGGGAACAGAACAAACAGACCTCATGCTCTGCTTGGGGCAGCAAGACTCATTTTTTATTCCATCAGGTGGTAAAACAGCCACACATACACTGCTTACTGGGTTGTCTCTGACTCCAGGTTCAGGCAGGGCTGAGCCTGTGGGAAATCCCTCCAGTCCTTGCAGAAGGCTGGTTTTGGGAAGGACAGACAGAGGAAAACTGCCTGTGATGAAGACAGACTCCACTGGAAAGATGCAAAGAAATGCAGCAGAATCACACAGAATTGGATTATAATGTAAAGGTGCAATCTATAGAGCATAAAAGTAAGTAAATCTAGGGGCACAGAACATTCTTGAACCTCTTGCTCAGTCACAACAGAGATTTGGGAATTCTTGAGTTCAACTTCAAACTGTCAAAGGACATTTCTTGGGAATCACATGTTATCACTCATCAAAAGCTGCCCATGGGAGAGAAAGGAGGAGGTCATGTTCATATACAAATCTGAGTCAAGAGATCTGGGTGAGCCTGAGACTCTGCATTTCTAAGAAGCTCCAGGAGAGGCAGGTGCTGCTGGCCCTGGCACCACTGTCTGAGTCACAGGGAACTAGGAGCCAGCCGGAGAAGGGGGACAATCTGGGAGTGAGGGGAGAGGTTTTTAAGAAAATATTATGTAAAAAAGGAAAAAATGTAGGAAACTAATATTTTTGCACATTTTGGCATGGTCTATTAAGCATCTGTAACAATATATCATCCAAATAATAGCTGTGAGCAAAAACAAAGCAAAATCAATCTACCTGGAGAGCTTGACAATACTTTATTGCTCAGGACTCTCTAAAATGATCAAATCAACCACAAAATCATCTAAATGAAAAATGCAGCCCATGTTCAGACTCTCACCAGGAAGTCTAGGGTGCTATTTACCTCATGTTGATTTTTTTTCTGTTTGGCTCTGCTGGGTCCTGATTGCTTTGCATGAGCTGTCTCTAGTTGTGACAAGTGGGGGCTACTCCTGCAGTGCAGAGGCTTCTCACTGAGGGGGCTTCTGTTGTTGCTGAGCAAAGACTTCAGTACTTATAGCATGTAGTTTCAGTAGTTGTGGTTCAGGGCTCAGTTGCTCAGTGGCATGTGGAATCTTCCCAGACCAGGATTAAACCAGTGTCTCCTGTCTTGGCAGGCAAATTTTTATCCACTGCACCACCAGGGAAGTCCTAGTTCTTTATTTTCACTTGCCATTTCTTCTGTGAATTAAAATTCTGCATAGTACCTACTATACTCTCCTATTGATTCTAACTTCAAGAAAGTGGGATAGAAGAAGAAAAGAGGGACAGAGCATAAAGCCCCCTTCTGCTGGACTGGCTCACTCCCATGTCCCCACCCCCCAGCCTGGGCAACAGCTTCTCTCAATAAAATCCAACACCAAAGGTGTGTCCTGGAGTGACAGGGGCTGGGAGAGGTGAGCAGGAGAGGGAACCTGGGTTATACACAGGTGGAGTAAAATCAATTCATGAACACACTGCCCAGGTATCATTTCCAAACACAGAAATGAAGCTAACAATGATACTGAAAGTGGACCAAGGCACAGATGAAAAGTCAAGTTAATGAGTTTATTAATTCAGTCTCCAAATTCAATTTTCCCTCAAACATTTTAGAATCTCAATGATCCTATGATTTACAGGATTTAAGAAGGAAGAGAAGAATCTGTTATGTTCCCAATTTATACTACAGAGTTTCTTAGATAATTCATATTTTATGGCTTTGGGGAAAATTTAAGACAAGTGCAGGTTAACAGAATTACATTTACAACAGAAAATCTGACAGACATAGTGTCTGAGAGTGAGTAAACATCACATACAGTGCTCTCAGGGACAAGATTGTATCAAGAGCCATGATTAATATTTTCCTGACACAGCAGTTCACCTTTTTCCTAACCTACAATGGAACTGGAAATAAATAGGACCAGCTTTTGCTCTGTGACTAACTGAAGCTGCTCCCTGGGTAATATTCAGGCATTAAGTTGAATATTCTTTTATGTTACAAGGGTTTCATTCATTCAGTTCAGTTGCTCAGTCGTGTCTGACACTTAGCGACCTCCTGAACTGCAGCATACCAGGTCTCCCTGTCCATCACCAACTCCCGGAGTTTACCCAGACTCATATCCATCGAGTCGGTGATGCCATCCAGCCATCTCATCCTTTGTTGTCTTCTTTGCCTCCTGCCCCCAATCCTTCCCAGCATTAGGGTCTTTTCCAATGAGTCAACTCTTCACATGAGGTGGCCAAGCAAAGTTTCAGCTTCAACATCAGTCCTTCCAATGAATATCCAGGACTGATCTCCTTTAGGATGGACTGGTTGGATCTCCTTGCAGTCCAAGGGACTCTCAAGAGTTTTGTCCAACACCACAGTTCAAAAGCATCAATTCTTGCGTGCTCAGCTTTCTTCACAGTCCAAATCTGACATCCATACATGACCACAGGAAAGACCATAGCCTTGACTGGACAGATCTTTGTTGGCAAAGTAATATCTCTACTTTTTAATATGCTATGTAGATTGGTCATAACTTTCCTTCCAAGGAATAAGCATCTTTTAATTTCATGGCTGCAATCACCATCTGAAGTGATTTTGGAGCCCAAAAAAATAAAGTCTGACACTGTTTCCACTGTTTCCCCATCTATTTCCCATGAAGTGATGGGACCGGATGCCATGATCTTAGTTTCCTGAATGTTGAACTTTAAGCCAACTTTTTCACTCTCCACTTTCACTTTCATCAAGAGGCTTTTTAGTTCCTCTTCACTTTCTGCCATATGGGTGATATCATCTGCATATCTGAGGTTATTGGTATTTCTCCCGGCAATCTTGATTCCAGCTTGTGCTTCTTCCAGCCAAGCATTTCTCATGATGCACTCTGCATATCAGTTAAATAAGCAGAGTGATAATATACAGCCTTGACGTACTCCTTTTCCTATTTGGAACCAGTCTGTTGTTCCATGTCCAGTTCTAACTGTTGCTTCCTGACCTGCATACAGATTTCTCAAGAGACAGGTCAGGTGGTCTGGTATTCCCATCTCCTTCAGAATTTTCAAGTTTATTGTAATCCATACAGTCACAGGCTTTGACATAATCAATAAAGCATTACAGCTATTTTCCACTGGATGTGTCTGTGTGGTACTAAGAGTTTTAAAGAGCAGTTCTTTCAGTTATTTACAGAGTTTTCATGTGTGTGTGTGTGTGTGTGTGTGTGTGTGTTGTTTCTGCTTGCTCACACCTATGTAACTTACTCACCCTCACAACCAGCAGTCCCTCAGCACACTCTCTGTGCCCTGCAGAATGTTACTTTCAGGGAACAAATATGAAAACAAGATGCTCCCTTATTTTAAAAGGTCTCAAGGTACTATGAGATACACATCCCAAATTACAAAGTATGCCACAGGTGCTATCTTTTCTTTTCATTATGATAAAATTCACATAACATAAAATTTAACTATTTAACCATTTTTAAGTAGACAGTTTGGTGTTCAGTACATTTGCATTGCTGTGCAACCAAGCTTGAGAATTTTTTTCTGCCTCATAAAACTGAAATTCTTACCTATTAAACAAACAATTCCCCATTTCCCCTCCCCCAGTCCCTGGAGACCACCATCCTACTTCCTGTTTTCTTGAATTTGACAGCTCTAGGAATTTCACATAAATGGAATCAGAATATTCAATCCTTTTATGTCTGGCTTATTTTATTTAGCAAGATGTCATCAAGGTTTATCCACAGGTCAGAATTTTCTTCCTTTTTAAGGCCGAATAATACTTCATTGCAAAGATTTAGTTCCTTCCAAGTTTTGGCTGCTATAAATACAGGTGTATCATAAACGCTATCTCAAAAGAATATATAAGACACTAAAGAAGAACTCAGGGTCTCGAAGATGTGTTAGGGTTGACTCAGAAAATGAGGAGATTTTCACCATCTAGATGATGGAGGGCCTGGGTCTCTGAGGCTGAGGGGCAGCGTGTGCACTGGGAACAGGGAGGACGTGGTGCTTTGGGAGAAACTACACACGATCCTCGGAGAAGGCACTGGCACCCCACTCCAGCACTCTTGCCTGGAAAATCCCATGGATGGAGGAGCCTGGTGGGCTGCTGTCTATGGGGTTGCACAGAGTCAGACACGACTGAGCGACTTTACTTTGACTTTTCACTTTCATGCATTGGAGAAGGAAACAGCAACCCACTGCAGTGTTCTTGCCTGGAGAATCCCAGGGATGGGGAAGCCTGGTGGGCTGCTGTCCATGGGGTCGCACAGAGTTGTACACAACTGAAGTGACTTAGCAGCAGCAGCAGCAGCAGCACACACGATCCCAGTGCAGGAGGGTGAGTGTGTCAGACACAACTGGCTGCAGAGCGAGGTGGGGAAGAGCTCCTAATACCTTGCCTGTTTCAGTTCAGTCTCTTCTTCAAAATACTGTCCTGATCCCAGCTAAGGGCCTCAGACTGAGTGTGGAAGGAATATCACCAGCAGACATGGATGCTGGCAGGTCCAGGTCACAAGCCTCTCTGCCATCTTTCATGTGGATCTTCTCTGCTCCCATCAATTTGCTTTTGACTCTGAGCCAATCTCTAGACCTTGCCTCCATCTGATACCATGATTCCTCACTGCTGACTGGGTCATTATTGAGGCTCTTCTCTGGTGGACACAAGCTCACCCCATGGCCCCTGCGGGAGTGGACTTGAAGCTATGCTATGGTTCCAGCAGCAGTTCAGCCAGACCATTAAGGATCAGATCTGTGCTAAAGAAAGAATCAGTCTATGGGGGGAGGGCAGGAGGATGGCAGCTCAGTGAGGGTGAGTGGAGGACAAGGCTACAGGAAGGGCTAAGGAACAGAGAAGGAGGCTGAAACCAGAGGGCACTACAGGAGGAAGAGAAGACTTCAGAAATAAAACAAGAAAAAATGGAAAGGAATGAGATATTGGAGGGTTAGGGCCAGGAAGACAAGGCTGACATTCCAGACTTTGTATGAATAATCAGGTGTCACATACAGTGTCCTGAGTCAAGTTAAGATGGTGCCCTGGATCCCAGGGCCCATCAACCATCATGAGGGAGCTCACAACACAGGGAAAAAATTTCCTGGTATCCCCATTCCATGGTCAGTTTCCAAGAAAGATTCACCTACAATGTCACTGATCTAATCTGCATCCATTAGGACAGAGTCCCCCTGACACACTGACAAGGAAGCCAAGAGCAGATGTGGTGCTAAATCTTTAGCTGGATTTTAAAAAGGCAAATGGCTTAAACTAACCTTTTTTCCTGGGTAAAATGACTCATACATGTTCCACAATACCAGAGACCCATCTGACGTATGCCTGAAGTACACATTGTTAAAGTCAATCACTCCTTTGTGGGGCCAGGATGGCGGTGGACGATACTCAAGTTCCCAGGATGCTTCTTTCACAAGGTCTGTGTATTCACTCACTCTTTCTACTGAAATCATCTGAAACATGTATGACATCTCATAAGTTAGTATCAAAGGGTCTTGTTTATGGATGTTCAGAGATTGTAAATGAAATCTTCTGCTTTTGTATGATTCAGAACCTAGATCTCAGCATCCACAAAGGACAGAAGTAGGAGTCCAATGAGGCCTTGGATGATCTGAAAACTTGTTCATCATCTTCAACACTTTTACATACAACTACTTCCTTCAATTTTATATTAAAGTTAAAAAATTAAAGAAATTCATGGTAAAATTTTATTGATCCACCTTTTACATCTGAATTTTTAAAAAAGAATTTTTTCAAATTAAAGAATACTTTTGGACACCAATTAGTAATGTGTAGCCACAGAAGAGCCATGTGTTACAGATGAAGAGAACTAGATGGTCATCAAACCTCATTTTAATAATCGGTCATTTTCTACTCTGTTTTGAGCTTTCCTGATAGCTCAGTTCATAAAGAATTTGCCTGCAATTCAGGAGATGTTGGTCCAATTCCTGGGTTGGGAAGTTCCTGTGAAGAAGGGATAGGCTATCCACTCCAGTATTCTTGGGCTTGCCTTTTGGCTCAGCTGGTAAAGAAATCTTCCTGCAATGCAGGTGACCTGGGTTTTATCCCTAGGTTGGGAAGAGCCCCTGGAGAAGGGAAAAGCTACCCACTCCAGTATTCTTGCCTGGAGAATTCCATGGACTGTATAGTCCATGGGGTCAAAAAGAGTTGGACAAAACAGAGATTTTCACTACGTCTACTCTGTTAGAAGAAAGAAATGGAAAAACTTCATTTTTATTGCTTTTTTCCCATTAGGAAAAGGTACAGATATTCAAAACACATAATAAAAATCTATGTGTATAATAAACACATCAATTAAGGTCTTCTAAACAACCATGACTCCACACCATAGAGAGCACATTCTGAGAGGGAGTCTACCCTATCAGGAAGAAGGGCCACCAGCAAATTTGGTGCTCAACTCACACAAGAATAAATGATAAAATGAGGCAGGGGTGGAGAAACACAGTAATTAAATAAACCTCAAAATACTGGATTATTTTCTTTTACCAAAAATGAGGAATTATCCATTAAGAAACAAATGCAAACAAGCTGCCAAGAAATTAGCTTATATTGTCTCCAGAATTTCAGAACCTCCCTCCTATAGAGGCATTTATTGTATTTGAAGACAGTTTGTGATGAATACAAAACCTTCTGACATGGCATACACATGACTGAGAAAAATATGTATATATTTTAATTTACATTAACGTTAAGCACATGGAAAGTGAAAGTTTCTCAGCCATGCCTGATTCTTTGCAACCCCGTGGACTGTAGCCTGCCAGGCTCCTCTGTCCATGTGGATTCTCCAGGCAAGAATACTGGAGTAGCCATTCCCTTTTCCATGGGCTCTTCCCAACCCAGGGATCGAATCTGAGTCTCCTGTGGCTCCTGCATTGCAGGAGGATTCTTTACCATCTGAGCCACCAGGGAAGCCCTTAAGAAGATGGAGGAGAATGTAAAAAACTTTGTAAAATGATGTAAAAATAACAGTTTTATTATTTTACATCAGAATTGCTTTTATGTCATATAACAGCAAGGAGACCTGAAAAGGCTAAGAACAGAAAAATAAACATCACCATGTTCTCAACTTCAGCACTTTGCCTGACGCACCACTGGAACATCCTGGTAAGTGTGATGGTGAGCGACAGCACCAGGCCAACATGCCCAGCATCCAAAGCTAAATGAGGAAGAAGAAAGATAAAGTCAGTCTACTTCTCAACCTTTCACACAGGTCCTTCTGTCACTCGACTAAGAAGACCCCTTTATTTTTATGATTTTTATTGGAGTATAGTTGATTTACAAAGTTGTGTTAGTTTCAGGTATACAGTAAAGTGAATTAGCCAGACATATATGTAATCTGCTCTGTTAAAATTATTTTCGCACATAAGTCATTGCAGAGTATTAAATAGAGTTCTCTGTGCTATACAGTAGGTCTTTTTAGTTAGCTATTTTATATATAGTAGTGAGAAGACTCCTTCATAATATTTAAATCATTTTACATGTAATGATAGTATTATTCATAATATTACTTCTGTTGTATGAGACAATAATAAAGTTAAAAAAAAAAAAAAAACAAAACTATGAGGGAATTTCCTGGTGGTCCAATAACTAAGATTTCAAGTTCCCAATGAAGGAGGTCCAGGTTCGATCCCTGGTCAGGGAACTAGATAGACTCCACATGCCACAACTAAAGTTCACATGCTGCAACTAAAGTCCTGCCTGTTACAACTAGGACTGAAGATCCTGGGTGACCAACTAAGACCCAGTACAGCCAACTAAATTTTTTTAAAAAAAATATTATGAATTTAGAAAGAACTAACAAAGTTGTTAGATGACAGAGGATGAAATAGTTGGATGGCATCACGAACTCAATGTACATGAGTTTGAGCAAACTCCGGGAGTGGGAGATGGACAGGGAGGCCTGGCATGCTGCAGTCCATGGGGTCACAAAGAGTCAGACATGACTGAGCAATTGAACTGAACAAAATTTTGTTCAGTCATTAAGTCATATATTACTCTGTGTCACCATAGACTACAGCACACTAGGCTTCCTGTCCTTCCTATCTCCCGGAGTTTGCTCAAATTCACATCCATCGAGTTGGTAATGCCATCTAACCATCTCATCCTCTGCCATTCCCCTTCTCCTGTCTTCAATCTTTTCCAGCATCAGGGTCTTCTCTAATGAGTCAGCATTTCGAATCAGATGGTCAAAGTATTGGAGATTCAGCTTCAGCATCAGTCCTTCCAGTGAATATTCAGGATTGATTTCCTTTAGGATTGACTGGTTTGATCTCCATACAGTCCAAAGGACTCTCAAGAGTCTTCTCTAAAACCACAGCTTGAAAGCATCAATTCTTTGGCCCTCAGCCTTTTTAATGGCCCAACTCTTACATGTAAGAGTTTTCAACTCTTACATGTAAGAGTTTTCAACTCTTACATGTAAGAGTTGAAAACTCTTACATGTAAGAGTTGAAAACTCTTACATGACTACTGGAAAAAATATACCTTCACTATGTGGATCTTTGTTGGCAAAGTGACGTCTCTGCTTTGTAATATTCTGTCTAGATTTGTCATAGCTTTCCTTCCAAGAAACAAACATCTTTTCATTCATGGCTATAGTCACAGTTTGAAGTGATTTTTGGAACCCAAGAAAATAAAATCTGTCACTGCTTTCAATTTTTCCCCAGATAGGACCAGATATCATGATCTTAGTTTTTTGAGTTTTTAGCCAGCTTTTTCACTCTGCTCTGTCACTTTCACCAAGAGGCTCTTCACTTTCTGTCATTAGAGTGGTATCATATGCATATCTGAGGTTATTGATATTTCTCCCAGAAATCTTGATTCCAGCTTGTGCTTCATCCAGCCCAGCATTTTGCATGATATATTCTGCATATAAGTTAAATAAATATAGTGACAATATACAGCCTTGTCATTCTCCTCCAGTTTTGAAGCAGTCCATTGTTCCTCATACAGTTCTAACTGTTTCTTCTTGACATGCATACAGGTTTCTCAGGAGACAGGTAAGATGGTCTGGTATTCCTATCTCTTTCAGAATTTTCCACAGTTTCTTGTGATCTACACAGTCAAAGCCTTTCACATAGTCAATGAAGCAGATGTTTTTCTGGAATTCCCTTGCTTTCTCTATGATCCAGTCAATATTGGCAATTTGATCTCTGATTCCTCTGCCTTTTGTACACCCAGCTTGTACAGCTGGAAGTTCCTGGTTCATGTACTGCTGAAGTCTTGTTTGAAGGGATTTGAGTATGACCTTGCTAGCATGCAAAATGAGTGCAATTGTATGATAGTTTGAACATTCTCTGGCATTGCCTTTCTTTAGTATTGGAATGAAAAGTGACCTTTTCCAATCCTATGGCCACTGTTGAATTTTCCAAATTTGCTGGTATATTGACTGCAGCACTTTGACAGAATCATCTTTTAGGATTTTAAATTGCTCAGCTAGAATTCCATTACCTTCACTAGCTTTGTTCATAGTAATGCTTTGAAGTTAAGGTCCACTTGACTTCACAGTCCAGGATGTCTGGTTTAGGTGAGTGACCACATCATCATGGTTATCCAGGTGATTAAGATCTTTTTTGTACAGTTCTTCTGTGTATTCGTGCCATCTCTTCCTAATCTCTTCTACTTCTTTTAGGTCCTTAACATTTTCATCCTTTATCATATTAATCCCACCTGGATCGAGATACACTTGACAGTATAATATAGGTGAGGATGTCATTGTTCAGATTTGTATCCTTATGCTTCAATTATCATTATGTAAGTTCACTTTCTATGTCAAATGTAGCTGCAGTTGAAATCACAAAAACAAGGCAATGAATGAGTCTTGCAAAACAAGGCAGTTCTTTTAAATCTAAAAAATTACTCTCGTTTTTGCATTAAAGACTGTGATTCAGGGTTATTGCTATGAAATAGTGAGGGATAGTGAATTCATGCCACACATTCCAACAACTGCTCATCTGTGACCCATACAGTAGTGAGGATACTGTTTTTGCTACAGAGACTCTTTCTCACACCAGTACACCCGACCCCTACCACCAAGAGATCCAAGTAGCCCTAAAGTTAAACCTATAACCTAAGCTGTACAGAAAGCTTAACAGTAAACTTGGTTCTCTCTACCCAACTATAGGACACTACCTGGATGTAGACCTCAACCCATTCAAAGAAAGATAAAAAGATAAAAGATCTCCATGAAGACCTACTATAAACAAACAAACATACAAACTACTTAAGCAAACTACAGATTCAATGCAATCCCTATCAAATTACCAATGGCATTTTCACAGAATTAGAACTAAAAAGTTTACATTTTGTATAGAAACTCAAAATACTGTGAATAGCCAATGTAATCTTGAGAAAAACAAAGAAGAAAAATGAAGCTAGGAGGAATCATGCTCCCTGTCTTCATACTATACTACAAAGCTACAGTAACTGAAAGTGGCACCAAATGCTAAGTGGCACCAAAATCAGAAATACAGATCAACAGAACAGGACAGAAAGCCCAGAGATAAATCCATGTGCCTATGATCACCTATGACAAAGTAAGCAAGAACATACAATAGAGAAAAGACTGTTTCTTAAATAACTGGTGCTGGGAAAACTGGACAGCTACATGTAGAAGAATAAAATTAGAACTTTCCCTAACACCATACACAAAAATAAACTCAAAATGGATTACAGACATAAATGTAAGACCAGACGCGACAAAACTTTTAGATGAAAACATAGTGAAAACTCTCTGACATAAATTACAGCATCTCCTGGAGTAACGAAAATAAAACAAAACATAAACAAATGGGACCCAATTAATCTTAAAAAGCTTTTGCACAGCAAAGAAAACCATAAAAAATACCAAAGACAAACTGCAGAATGGGGGGAAATATTTGCAAACAAAGTGACTTACAAGGGATGACTCTCCAAAATATACAAACAGCTCATTCAGTTCAATATCAATAAATAAATAAATAAACCAAAAAAATCCAAAAAATGGGCAGATTAAAAGAGACGGTCTCCAAAGAAGAAACACAGATGGCCAAAAAAAAAGGCATGAAAAGATGGTCAACATCTCTAATTATTAGAAAAATGTATATCAAAACTAAAGTGAAAAAAAATGCAAAAAACTACAGTGAGGTTTCACCTCACACTAGTCAGAATGGCCATCATCAAAATAATAAATACTGGAGAGGATGTGGAGAAAAGGGAACCCTCCAACACTAGTGGTGGGAATGTAAACTGGTAAAGCCACTATGGAGAAAAATATGGAGGTTCCTTTAAAAACTAAAAAGAGAGCTACCATATGATCCAGCAACCCCACTCCTGGGCATATATGCAGAGAAAACCATAATTCCAAAAGATACATCTACCCTTATGTTCACTGTAGCACTATTTACAATAGCCAGGACATAGAAGCAACCTAAATGTCCATCAACAGAGCAATGGATAAGGAAGATGTGATATCATACATATAGTAGAATATTACTCAGCCATAAAAAAGAGTGAAATAATACCATTTGCAGCAACATGGCTGGATCCAAGAGATTTTCATACTGAGTGAAATCAGAGAAAAAGAATATGATATTGCTTATATATGGAATATAACAAAAGGCTATAAATGAACTTATCTACAAAACAGAAGTAATGTAATAGATGTAGAAAATAAACATATGTTTAACAGGGGATAAGAGAGGGGAGGGATAAATTAGAAGACTGGGATTGACACATACATACTACTATATATAAAATATTAAAATATATAACTAATAAGAAACTACTGTAAAGTACAGAGAACTCAGTAATGACCTACATGAGAAAGAACTTAAAAAAGAGTGGATATATGTAAATGTACAGAAGATTGATTTTGCTGTACATCGGAAACTAAGACAACAGTGTAAATGAACTATACCCCAATAAAACTTAAAATAAAAACAAAAGAATGGCCTGAGAGAGCCAAAGCAGGGGCCCAAGGTACCAAAGGTCTGCTGGAGCAGGCACGCTATTTTGCTCCTAAGGATTCTGAAAGTGAAAAATAGAAATGCTTTTCTAAAAGACAGTTCATTTAAAGTATTAACCAAATGCAAATTACTAAAATAAAAAATACATTCACCCCAATGTTCATGGGGTATGGAAAAAGAATCTTTAAAAAGTGGATATATGTATAACAGAGTCACTTGGCTGTACACCTGAAGCTAACACATTGTAAATCAACCATATGCCAATCTTTTTTTTTAATGGCCTCAAAAAGAACTACTGTAAATAAATAAGTAAATGAAAAAAAAAAAAAAAGATAAAAGTTCTCATTAAGACACAAACAACTTCACATGGACCACACTGTGGAGTCACATACTGCAGACGCTATAATACAATTCATTAGAACCAAAGAGTATATATTAGACATAATGACAAGAGTTTAATAACTACAAACAAAGCTAAAAAGTGTAAACATACCACAAGTATTCACATGTGTACTTACTTTCTACCAGAATCAGGGCCCCAAAAGCAACAACAGTGACAAAGATGGCACAGATGACATCCAGATACACAGAGAGCCATCGGGATGTCGTCAAAAGCAGGAACCACGCCTCTGCATTTGTGAACCATAAAAAGTGCAATACATAAACAGAAAAACCATGTTAGCTGCTTCTCAAGAGGGAGAATATTTTCTCAGTTGAGCTACAGAAGATTTTACACAGGTAGGACAGCAGACTTGCCTGGAGAATCCCAGGGATGGGGAAGCCTGGTGGGCTGCCGTCTATGGGGTCACACAGAGTCGGACACGACTGAAGTGACTTAGCATAGCATAGCATAGGACAGCAAAGTTACATACCCAAGGAACCTGAGGATTCTAGAAAACTAGGTTCTAACACAAGACAATGAATGTATGGGACACACAGGAATCAGTCCAGGAAGCATTCACTGAAAACTTCAACCCACAGGTTATCAACAGAAATAAGATCACAAGAAGGAAGATGGAAAATTGTCTCATCTGTGCATTTCCTGCAGTGCTGGGCCTCAGCGTGAAGATCATCCTCTCACAGGGTCGACTGCTCTCAGCTCTCACATAGCAGAGAGCACAGCTCACACTGTTTCCAGCACCTTCTGCCCTCACTACAGGGCTCTGCAGTGTTTATTCTTAGGAGCCAGTGTCTATGTGACCATCAGCTAACAGGATCTGCATGTGACTTTCAAAATGCCATTTTTATCTTCAAAATACAATACTTACAGGAAAGTTTGGCTTAGATTTTATAGACTTAGAGGAAATTCAGAATTTTCTACCTAGGGAAAAAATTTCACTGATAAAAACATAATCAAGTGGGTGGCAAATCAGGAAATTATTTCCTCAATCACATCTGCCACCCTCAACACTCTGAAAAGAGTCAGCAAACCGCAGTCTGGAGGATGAGAACAGCCACCACCTGGTTCTGTAAATAAAGTTTTATTGGAACACAGAAACCACCATTTTCTGATGTATTATCTTTGCCTATTTTTGTGCTACAACAGCAAAGGTGAGTAGTTGCAACAGACACAGTATAGCACACAAGCCTACAATATTTTCTATCTGGATCTTCACAAAAAAGAAGTTTGCTGATACACTTACCCTAAAGAGACAGAAATCTACAGGGCACAGTGATGCAAGGACAATGCGAGCCAGGCAGGGGAGAAAAGCAGGGGATGACAGGGAAGAAGGGAGCACTGAGGAGAGGAAGGGGGTGAGGGAGGCAGGTGTGCAGAGAGGGATGAGGAGTGACACAGACAGAGGTGCTGGCTAGCCAGGCCACCTGAGAGGGAGGTCAGCCTCAGAAGGGAGCACATCCCATCCTTTGAAATCATCTCCAGAAACTTACAGACCTGAGTGCAAATCCTGGTGTGCATCAAACAGTTCCTGAAATTTCTGTTCAGCTTTGAATGCCCGGATGGTCCAGAGTCCCCGGAGAGAAGATGCTAAGTGGGAAAATACTGGGCTCCGTGCTGGGGAAGCAGAGACAGAGAAGGTCAAGGAGGCTGGATGCAAGGAAACCCACTGCCTCCCGGGCTCTGTGGTCACACATCCCGCCAAAGGGAATCCTCCATGTGACCCTCAAAGTCCAGCTCACACCAAGCTTCATTTTAATGACCTGGGAATGAAAGATTCTCCTTGAAACTACCTTTGATCAAATTCGAATCACAGCTAGATTTAGATAAAGAAATTCTTGTTCTTTCATCAAGATCCTCTCACACATGCCTCCCTCCAAATTTTTCTGTCATCTCACCAGGTGGAAATTGTTGACAATTTTTTTTTAATATATTGAAGTACAGTTGATTTACAATAATGTGCTAGTTTAAGGTATATAGTATAGTCATTCAGTTATTTTATTCAGATTTTATTTCATTACAGGTTAATATAAGATACTGAATAAAATTCCCTGTGCTTTGCAGTAATTCCTTGTTGTTGTCTATCTGACACATTAATAGCAGTATGTCTATTAATCCCGTACTTCTAACTTGTTCTTCCCTCTCTCCCAATCCCCTTTGCCAACTGTAAGTTTGTTTTCTATGTCTCTGAGTCTATTTCTATTTTGCGTACAGATTCATTTGTATTATTTTTAGATGCCATATATAAGTGATATATTTATCTTTCTCTGACTTACTTTACTAATAATAATATTCCCTAAGTCCATAAATGTTGCTGAAAATGGTACTATTTCATTCTTTATCATGGGTGAGTAATTACTGTTCACTAATTTTTGAATCAGTCGCCTTTTAAAATTTAATTCCTAATTAGAGTCCTCACCACACTGAATTTTGTTGAGTAACCTGTGGGCCTTCTCCTCCTTAGATGAGTAACTTAAGCGCTGGGATAGAATCAGTACATCCCCCATCCTGCACCAGAGCCAGACACAGGACAGGGTGAGACAAATAAGGGGAGTGGACAGCCTGCTGCCTCCCCCTTCCTGGGCCTCTCTCTGCACCTGCGCCAGGAGCCTCTGTGCAGGTCACGGATCACCCGGTGCTGCACCGCCCTTGTGCCCACAGGACCCGGTAGACGAGGAGCCTTTGAACAGTCTTGACTTCCATTCCAGGAACCTGATGGACATTTTATTAAGTGGCTGCTAGATACCTGTCCTGGTGTTCTGAGGTCACTGTGGCATGTGACACTCACATCAATCTTTTAGAATCTGACATTGGCCTTAGTAGCCATTCTCTTTTGAGTGACTTCATGTGGGTTTGGGCCTGGTGTCACATGACTGACCATTCATTTCCTGCCTTCTTCTCTAAGAGCACACTGACCACAAGCACCAAGGTCAGGCTCCTGCCCATCAGGGAACAGGTGGGCTGCAGGCTGCCAAGCAGGGAGGACACGTCTGGTGGGGTTTTCATTCCTCCCATGAATGAGGCTGTAACTTGCTGTTGTCAGGGGCACATAGTGAGCCTGTGACCTCTGTCTGGGGTGAGTGATAACTTGTGCTATATCAGCAGGAAATACTGACATCACTTTGTTACCTGTGTGTCTCCTAGAGAAGACCTGTTAGTACGATTAGGTTGTTTATGGGAAGTTAGTAATGCATCTTTGGAGAAGGAAATGACAACCCACTCCAGTGTTCTTGCCTGGAGAATCCCAGGGATGGGGAGACTGGTGGGCTGCCGTCTCTGGGGTCACACACAGTTGGACACGACTGAAGTGATTTAGCAGACTTAGCGGCAGCGGCAGTAATGCATCTTACAGGAGGCTACATGCTGCTGCTACTGCTGCTAAGTCGCTTCAGTCGTGTCCAACTCTGTGCGATCCCACAGACAGCAGCCCACCACGCTCCTCCGTCCCCGGGATTCTCCAGGCAAGAATACTGGAGTGGGTTGCCATTTCCTTCTCCAATGCATGAAAGTGAAAAGTCAAAGTGAAGTCACTCAGTCGTGTCCGACTCTTAGCGACCCCATGGACTGGAGCCTACCAGGCTCCTCCAGCCATGGGATTTTCCAGGCAAGAGTACTGGGGTGGGGTGCCATTGCCTTCCCTGGGAGGCTACATAGATTTTATAAAATGATGGGGAAAGAATCAAGGGGGAAACTCCAAACTGTTTTCAGGTCCTCACCCTTTAGTCCAGTATCTGAAGGCCTGTCTGATGACAGTTCAGTCAGTACCAACATGCATCTGGGCACTGCACACATAGAGGGGTTGAGGTACAAATAGGTAAAGACACAGAAAGTCCTCTTGTGTATATTGTTCTCAATTCTACAAGGAAGGAAGGAGCAGGCTTCCTTCTGTGAGACACTGGGGCTCAGAGAGAATGGGAAGCCCTCGGCTGGGGGAGGACAGCCTGGGCTAGGGGCCAGGTGACCATCCACTCAGCCCTAGGATGAGATGGTTGGATGGCATCACCAACTCAGTGAACATGAGTTTGAGCAAACTCTGGGAGATGGTGAAGGACAGGGAAGCCTGGTGTGCTGCATATAGTCCCTGGGGTCAAAGAGTCAGACACAACTGAGGGACTAAACACAACCACCACCACCACCTAGACAGAGAACATAAACATTCTAATCAACTGGCTACCGCATATGGTTATCTGAGGTGTGCAGGATGGGGTACCTGGATTAAATGTATTGTTTAACTTGTTTTATTGACTATGCCAAACCCTTTGACTGTGTGGATCATAAGAAACTGTGGAAAATTCTGAAAGAGATGGGAATACCAGACCAACTGACCTGCCTCTTGAGAAGTCTGTATGCAGGTCAGGAAACAACAGTTAGAACTGGACATGCATGGAACAACAGACTGGTTCCAATAGGAAAAGGAGTACGTCAAGGCTGTATACTGTCACCCTTATTTAACTTACATGCAGAGTATACCATGAAACATGCTGGGCTGGAAGAAGCACAAGCTGGAATCAAGATTGCTGGGAGAAATATCAATAACCTCAAATATGCAGATGACACCACCCTTATGGCAGAAAGTGAAGAGGAACTAAAAAGCCTCTTGATGAAAATGAAACAGGAGAGTGAAAAAGTTGGCTTAAAGCTCAACATTCAGAAAACAAATATCATGGCATCTGATCCCATCACTTCATGGGAAATAGATGGGGAAACAGTGGGAACAGTGTCAGACTTTATTTTTGGGGGCTCCAAAATCACTGCAGATGGTGACTGCAGCCATGAAATTAAAAGACACTTACTCCCTGGAAGGAAAGCTATGACCAACCTAGATAGCATATTAAAAAGCAGAGACATTACTTTGCCAACAAATGTCCATCTAGTCAAGGCTACAGTTTTTCCAGTGCTCATGTATGGATGTGAGAGTTGGACTGTGAAGAAAGCTGAGCACCGAAGAATTGATGTGTTTGAACTGTGGTGTTGGAGAAGACTCTTGAGAGTCCCTTGGACTGCAAGGAAATCCAGGCAGTCCATTCTAAAGGAGATCAGTCCTGGGTGTTCTTTGGAAGGAATGATGCTAAAGCTGAAACTCCAGTACTTTGGCCATCTTACGTGAAAAGTTGACTCATTGGAAAAGACTCTGATGCTGGGAGGGATTGGGGGCAGAAGGAGAAGGGGACGACAGAGGATGAGATGGCTAGATGGCATCACCAACTCGATGGACGTGAGTTTGAGTGAACTCCAGGAGTTGGTGATGGACAGGGACATCTGTCATGCTGCAATTTATGGGATCTCAAAGAGTCAGACATGTCTGAGCGACTGAAATGAACTGAACTTAACTTGTTTCAGCCTACTTGGTGCAAAAAATCCAAATAATCCACAGTGATGGTGCCAAAGTTCTCAGACTCTCCAGATCAAATACTGAGAAAAGCCTGTACTGCTTCTTGACAAAAGCCTCAGAAGGAGCCCATTTCTCCACTTCCATGTGAATGGGAAATAGCCCTTGCCCCATGCAAAAATTCTGTCAAATATTCTTTCTGAAACAACCCCTCTCTCAATGTTGCTTTGCAACAAAGCAGAGACCTGCTTTGCAACAAGACTACTGAATGACTCCATTTCATGAGTGCCCTCAAACCATAAAACATCTGAACCCTGTCTACATAGAAGACTGGATGGAGCTCATCACTTCCTCTTCTGCCTCCCCAGGTCCTACCATCCCACTGAGTCATATAGGTAGAACTGCACACACATCTGGACTCTACTGCTCCCCATCCATCCAAACACCTCGCCAAACTCGACCTCACAGGAGTTTAGCTGCTTCTCTTGATGAGTGAAAATGTCTTCTACAGATTTTATGAAACTGATGATCACTATTCTTTTTGCAAATAAAGATAAGTACCTCAAGTGTTTATTATTAAAAACAAAACATACAAATGCCACAATAAAACAACTCCTCTGACTGGATGAACCGAGATTTTTTTCTACTTAGTAAATACAGAGAAGCATGTGACTCAACATGTGTCTATACTTGGCTTGGTTTCTAGAAGGTTAAGTTGGAATTAATCTCCAATAATTATTCAAGGTTGAGGTCTCTGATGCAAACATATTCTCTCCTTACTTTTTGGTTATTTTTATAATTTTAAAAATATATAACAATCTATTTTCCTTATTTTTGTTTTAATACTGATGAAATGTGTGCAATAATAAGAGAAAATTTTGATTATTTCATCATCTGTGATTACCTGTAGAATAGACTAATGAATCATAAAATGTGTTCCCCATTATTCTGGTTTTTTGCTGCATCTTGCAGGATCTGGTTTCCCAACCAGGACTAAAGTGGTGGTCCCCACAGTGGAAGCACAGAGTCTTAATCACAGGACCACCAGGGATGCCTCTGTTTCCCACTATTCTAAAACTAGGAAGGTGAATGGAGTTATCAACTAAATATATACTGAACCGATCCCCCTCCTGTGTTCTCCTAGGGGATTATTTTCAGCATCATTTATATGAGTAGCTTTGAGAAAGAGGAACACAAACAGTGTGGTTCAATTAGTTCAATCGCTCAGTCATGTCAGACTCTTTGAACCACAGCACACCAGCCCTCCCTGTCCATCACCAACTCCTATAGTCCACCCAAACCCATGTCCATTGAGTCGGTGATGCCATCCAACCATCTCATCCTCTGTCATCCCCTTCTCCTCCTGCCCTCAATCTTTCCCAGCATCAAGGTCTTTTCAAATGAGTTAGCTCTCCACATCAGGTTGCCAAAGTACTGGAGTTTCAAACGCTTCAAAATCAGTGCTACCAATGAACACCCAGGACTGATCTCCTTTAGGATGGTTACTGGTTGGATCTCCACGCAGTCCAAGGGACTCTCAAGAGTCTTCTTCAACACCATAGTTCAAAAGCATCAATTCTTCACCACTCAGCTTTCAAACAGTGTGGTTATCACCCCAAATACTGAAAATGACAAAGAGCAGACATGAAAATAAAAGGGCTTATCTTTTCAATAGGGCTTCCCTGGTGACTTAGATATCAGAGTCCACCAGCAATGCAGGAGAGCTGCGTTCAACCTCTGGGTCAGGAGGATCCTCTGGAAAAGGGAATGGCTATCCACTCCAGTATTCTTGCCTGGGGAATTCCATGGACAGAAGAGCCTGGTGGGCTACAAACCATGCAGTCTCAAAGAGTCAGACATGATTAAGCGACTAACACACATCTTTCCAATACTTTTAACAACTGCAACTTACTAGAACATGTGAAAGAATATTTTTTTCACCCAATACACTATTGTAAAGTTAAATATAATAAAATTTAAAAAAAATAATATTTTTTTCAAATATATCACTTTGACATATATTTCCTGAGGTCTCCTTTCCATTCTCTAATCTTTTCCTTTCCTTGTCATTTCTGGTAACTTTCAGTTCAGTTCAGTCGCTCAGTCATGTCCGACTCTTTGTGACTACATGAACTGCAGCATGCCAGGCATCCCTGCCCATCACCAATTCCCAGACTTTACCCAAACTCATGTCCATTGAGTCAGTGATGCCATCCAACCATCTCATCCTCTATCATTCCCTTCTCCTCATGCCTTCAATCTGTCCCAGCATCAGGGTCTTTTCAAATGAGTCAGCTATTCATATCAGGTGGCCAAAGTATTGGAGTTTCAGCTTCAACATCAGTCTTTCCAATGAACACTCAGGACTGATCTCCTTTAGAATGGCCTGGTTAGATTTCTTTGCAGTCCAAGGGACTCTCAAGAGTCTTCTCCAACACCAAGGTTCAAAAGCATCAGTTCTTCGGCGCTCAGCTTTCTTTTGAAGAACAATTCTCTATTTTCCTTCTACATTAGTTCCAACATGATGAAATACTTTTAAGAATAGTATCAACAGAGTGGATACTCTGTGTTAGGACGTAGGTCATGAATAAGACAGAAATGGTCCTTGTCCTCATGGTGCTCACATCCATCCTCCTTGGGATAAAATACAAAGGGCAGCTGACCCGCCGCCAGCTTCATTTGCCTTAAGGGTCAAACCTACTCTCAGGGGCCATAACTTTCAATCACCTAATGTTAACAGTGAGAAATTCCATAGAACAGTCTGCAGAGTTTCAGGGGTCTGGTTAATTGCAATATGAATGGAAGACAGCCTGCACTGCCATCCCAACCTGAGAGCCCCGGTACTCAC
Organism: Tragelaphus eurycerus; assembly: GCA_935064755.1. Classification (NCBI taxonomy): domain Eukaryota; kingdom Metazoa; phylum Chordata; class Mammalia; order Artiodactyla; family Bovidae; genus Tragelaphus; species Tragelaphus eurycerus. The sequence goes on along the minus strand of CAKXYN010000357.1, from coordinate 3,341 downwards.
TTGTACATTCCAGGCGTTTCACATCTCGTGATGTCTCTAAGAAATATCGCCGAAGAAAAAAGAAAACGATGCCAAGGGGAATCACAGGTATAACAGTCCAAGGAATTGCAGCCACCATCACGCCCACCACACCAATCACAAGTAGAAATGTCTGAAATAGCGAAAAAACAGAGGCCTTCGTGTCAAGGATACTTTTCAAGGATAAATTTTATTGATTCGTTAGGATTAAACTCCTTTCCTTGCAACTTGTTGAAACAGCTGGGAATGCTTTCCCTTTCAAAGAAATAGAATTATAGGTGGTCCTCATGATGTTTTTTGCATGTACCAAACACTCTGATAAGATAAGAACTTTCTAGGTATCAGCTCTTGTGATACATTCAGTAGCCCTTTGAGGCAGGAATTATTTTTAACAGATGAGACTATTTGAGGCTCAGAGAGTAGGAGCTGCATCTCAAACTATCAGGAGTCAGCAGGTGTTACTAGAGAGAGGAATGAGCAGGCATTACAGATGAGGAATCCAGATGCTTCAGCTATCCATGTAGGGATAAAGAAGTGGTTAATCACTTTCACTTTTCACTTTCATGCATTGGAGAAGGAAATGGCAACCCACTCCAGTGTTCTTGCCTGGAGAATCCCAGGGATGCGGGGGCCTGGTGGGCTGCCATCTATGGGGTCGCACAGAGTCGGACATGACTGAAGTGACTTAGCAGCAGCAGCAGCAGCAATTACAAATTCAGTGTAACATATCTAGTAACAGTATTATCTAATTTTACAAATGGAGACAGGGAAGCACAGGGAGAGGGAAAGCAACTTGATGGAAACTGCAAAGCCTAAGTCACGGAGCTGGGAACCCCATGTCATGAGCCATTATGACATATTTAAGCTTGCCCCTCACATACAACCATATTTCTATCATTATACTAAGTATTTAAAATGCCCATTCCAAAGGTTAACTATTATAACAACACCAGATTCCATTTATAGTGTGTTACTGTGTGTAAGGCCCTGTGCTGAGTTCCATGAACATTCTCTTAATCATCACATTATCCCCTGAGATGATTTTCTCTTGGGAAATGATCTAGGTCTAAAAAAGACAGCAGGTTGAATAAAAAATGAAATCATTGGTTGATGCTGATTTAAGCATCCATCTTTATCAGGAAAAGTATGATGATACTCTGGAGTTCAGTATCAGGCAATAAGAATGCAATCAACACTTAGTGTCTGCCTGCTATGAAAGTCGGGTGAGGTACTAGGAACCAGTAGATTCACCCAGTCTTGGCCAAGGCCTCTGAAGTTTATGATCTCAGGTGGATACAAATCCATGGTGATCTGTACAGGGGGATGGGGAAACACAGGGAAGAATACCTGAATTTTTTAGACAATTCTAAGACTCATGACTGATTTTATAGGCTTGTTTAACAAATATAAAGAATGGCATGAATGACGTGCAGGCAGTAATCACAGTGGATGGAAATTTTGACCAAAAAGGAGCTAGGATGAGAAAGTTGAGATGCTTGTCTGAGTTAACACTGGCTATTCTTTACAGATAAGACATAATGAAGTTGGGAGGGTGATTGTCCTAAAGTTTCCCAGTAAGGTATTGCTTATCCTGGAAAAAGAGAGGAACAGTTTGTACTCAGAGAATCTCAGAGCCACAGCTGCAGGCAAGAGGAACAAACAACCAGAACTGTGGCTCTGTGGCCAGGAGCCCTTGGGACCCAAACTGCATGATCTGGATGGAGACCCATGTGTTTTTCCTGTTTCTCCCTGTCTCTGCTGTGGTATCAAAAGAAAACTCAGAGTGAAGAGCATGGAGTTCTGAAGGAATAAATTCTAATCATAAGTGGAGAAAAATAGGGCTGTCTGACCTCCCTCCTATTAGACCTACAGAAAACAATTTCTTACAGCCACTGGCTTGACTGTGCATCCTACCAGGCTACAACCTTCATGTTCATAGGGAGGGGTCCTTCCAGCTCCTTCTATGTCTAGCCTTTAGGTCACTTGGTTTGCCATTGTTGTTTGTCAAAAAAAAAAAAAACAAAAAACAACTATACCTAAAGTGTTAATTATTTAAAAAAAAACAATTTACTGGTTTTTAGCAGACTTGCATTTGATGGACAACATTCACTCATTTCATTAATCTGGCTCTCCCCAGGTCGCTTCCCTGGTGGATCAGTCATTAAAGAATCTGACTGCTATGCAGGAGACCCAAGTTTGGTCCCTGGGTCAGGAAGTTCCCCTGGAGAAGGAAATGGCAACTGACTCCAGTATTCTTGCCTGGAACATCCCATGGACAGAGGAACCTGGCATGCTAGAGTCCATGGGGTCAAAAAGAGTCAGACAAGACTGAGTGACTAAATCACTCCAGGTGAGGGCCTTTGATGACTAATCCAGCCTGGCATGTAACCTGGGAAGCAGAGGTAAGATCAAAATGAAGCGCTCAATGGAGGCTGTGCCAATGCTTTTTCCTTAGGTACCCACTGAAGACCCATTACTAATGCTATCAGAAACTCTGGAGTTAGGTTCATATTTCATGACCCTAAATTCTAAAGCAGTTCAAAGAGGGTGCCTCTAACAGCTTTATTATACACACACACACACACACACACATATTGGTTTCCCAAGTGGCTCACATGGTAAAGAATCTGCCTGTAATGCAGGAGACCCAGGTTTGATGGGCAACGCACTCCAATATTCCTGCCTGGAAAATCCCATGGACAGAGGAGCCTGGCAGGCTACAGTCCATGGGGACCCAAAGAGTTGGACATGACTGAGCACCTTTACTTTTATATTTATGTACATTTGTGAATCTTTTATTGCCAGCCATCTCAAACCCTTTATAGAAGTTTGTAGAAGATGAAAATAGTATCTAAGCAAGAAGTTAACATCTGAAGAAGGAAACAAAGATCCTAGTGTACAATAAACACACAATAAATCCCTTCCTTGTAGCCAACCTCATTTCTTTCTCCTACATTCTCAGGAATGCCAAAAACCCAATTTAAGCTACACACACAGTTACCCCCACCTGGTTGGATTCCAGGCCCATCTGATGGACCACAACACTACGGCCTGTGCTTCTGCACCTCTGTCACACTATGGAACAGAGACAGTGATGGGTATATAGAAAGAAGCATACTGACCCAGAAGCAAGTGACCCAAGTCCTGATATTCCCCAGATAAGGAGAATCATTATTTTTATATATTTTCCATTCGGACTACACCATTTGGGAAATTCTATCCAAAGTCTATGAATCCACATAATCAAATAAAAAAATTATTAGATGAAATCTTTCACTTGAGAGAAAATGGTGATTTTTCATAATTCAGAAAAATTCAGAGAA